>BQNB010026297.1:2981-58764 GCA_026074375.1 Tanacetum coccineum | reverse complement strand
CATTCTTGAGGCTCATCAGGGAGGTTTAGCGGGTCATTTCGGACGAGACAAAACTGTTGCAATGGTTTCTGAACATTTTTTTTGGCCCAAGCTTGTTAATGATGTCGTGAAAGTGTTAAGTTGTTGTCGCATTTGTCGTCTTGCAAAGACTCATCACACTAATCAAGGCCTCTACACTCCGCTGCCTACACCAAATGGTCCTTGGGAGGACGTTTCCATTGATTTTGTTCTTGGTTTACCTTTGACACAACGCAAAAAGGATTCCATTATGGTGGTGGTCGACCATTTTTCGAAGATGGCGCATTTTCTTCCTTGTTCAAAAACATATGATGCATCTTAGGTGGCTCGTTTATATTTTGCTGAGGTCGTGAGATTGCATGGTGTTCCCAAGACTATTACTTCGGATAGAGATGTCAAGTTCGTTAGCCATTTCTGGCGCACCTTATGGAAGCACTTAGGCGCCAACTTGCAATTTAGCTCCTCTCATCACCCGCAAACGGATGGACAAACGGAGGTCACTAACCGGAGTTTAGGGAATTTGCTTCGTTCATTAGTTGGCGATAATAAGAAACAGTGGGATCTCGTCCTTCCTCAAGCTGAATTCGCATATAACCGTTCCTCACATAGCTCGACAGGCCGCAGCCCGTTTTTGGTGGTTTATGGACGCAATCCTTTTACACCTTTGGACCTCGCACCTTTACCCGCTGTTGATTCTTATAGTGTTGAAGGAGAAGCTCAAGCCACTCAAATCAAAGCTTTACATGAACAAGTTCGTGACCAAATCACGAAACATAACTTGCAATATCAGGCACGTGCTAACAAACATCGAAAGCATGTTGTTTTCAATGAGGGTGATTTAGTTTGGATTTACTTGCGTAAAGACCGTTTTCCGCCGGGTCGTTATGGAAAGTTACAGGATCGTGCCGATGGTCCATTTCGTGTGTTAAAGCGTATCAATGATAATGCATATAAGATCGATTTGCCTGGGTCGTATGGAGTTTCTGCCACTTTTAATGTTGCTGACTTGACACCTTATGTTGAAGCAGATGATTTTCATGGAGACTCGGGGACGAGTCATTTTTTAGAGGGGGAGGATGATACCGATGGGCCTGATGGGTCGAGCCCAGTGGACCAACGAGCTGTTGACGAGAATGAGGCCGGTGGGCTAAGTGGCTGAAGAAACAAGTTATGGTAACAAGATCCCATCCAACCAAAGTCAAAGGAGAAGTTGAAGTCAATTACAATTCTATTTTTGGTTCTAAATTTATTATGCCTATTATTATGTTTCTTGGTCCTCAAGTTTAGGGATTTAGAATTATCTTGTGTTTTTGTTTCCTATATATATTGTGTAAAACTCCTTGGTTGGTTGGTGAATGATTATTGAAGTTTTCATATTAAACACGTCGTTTGTGTTCTCTTACTCGGTTGGCCGAGAAGAATTTTCCGACGACCAGCAACTTGGTTGGCCAAGTGCTCGCCGCCGCTAGGTTTCAGTCCTAGGGTTCTATTTTCCTCCCAACATCCTTATCAATCACAGTATAGCATATCAATGCATGTCATTCACATAGCAGTCATAAGCACATAGATTGTCCTAAAAAACAAAATCACGTTTTGCACAGTTTAGAAAAAAAGTTCAAAATACATTTGAGTATCATTTTCTTCCATAGGAAAAGCAGTAAAAAGTAGGGCTACGAGAACTCACCTCAAGCAACAGTCTCCAATAGCAAACTTAAATCACAAGCAACGCAACGACGTCCGCACACGACCTAGTCCGGTTAATGTCTCATTTTAAATCATTCATTTCCAAACAGTTTTCCCTGTTTCGATGCATAGAGGTTAGATGCGTTGTACGATTATTCTTAAACGTTTTAGTGGTGTGATGGTTGATGACAAAACTCCAAAATACCATATTTATCCATATATCAATACAATATACTTATACTTATACTATTTAAGAAAATAGATAAGTAATATAAGTAAATATTTATAATAAATAATTATAAATATACTTCGATATGTTATATAGGCATTCGTTGGATATTCTTGCAGAGAGGTTTGTTTGGATGAAAAGAAGATCGGCTTGGGTTTCTTTTAGGGATGTTTAAACACTCAGCTAAGCCCACTCATGTCTTTGGGGCACACAAGTCATCTGGTCAGTTTACAGTCGTAGATAGTCACTTCCTATTTCACACAGGTGGATATATAACACATTGCAATGAGAGGTATTATCATGTAAATTACATATTTTATATGTATGACCGGCTTCGTCCAAGGAAAAACGTAGGTAAGTGTGATATTGACCTGATTTCTTAGCTGCGTCCCATTCGTGCTGTTGACCTAAAAAACATAGGTAAGCGGTATTTTGTGAACTCGTTTGTTTCGTAAAAGACTGGTTATGTTTTAGGGGGTTTAGTTTGGATGTGATATGTGAAATATTTTGATTATTTTTTATTGGTGTTGTATCGTGTGGCCGTGTGATAGATATATCTAAACCCGTTATGAAATGAAACCAGTGGTTTTTGTTTAAACTGTGATTGTAGTTATGAAATGAGACGAATGGAATAAAAGTCGATCTGTGAGTGAAATTATTTCTGATGAATTTGTGAAAAGTTAGGAAAATATTATCATGTTGCATAGGCAATAAGGCATAGCATAGTTTACCAAGGTTGCTGTGTTATTTAGGATCTGCACTAATCGTTTGAGTTGGTCCATAGTTTAAGAAGTAGTTGTGAGAATCTGCTGTGTTAATGAATAGCCTTGGTGCCTTGAATGGAACCTGCAGAGACTTGAAACCAGTCACAAAGGCTCAACCATAAGTTATTCTAAATTCTCTTTTTGGAAGACTAATACTCATTCATATGGCGGAAGACTTACCTTATGAAGGTCCGCGGTTAGTTGTTTGGCGGTAGACTTACCTTAAGAATCCTCTGCACCCATGAAGATGAACTGAATCCGTGTCCCAGTGTCTTGCCATTTTGAACGAGGTTTTTCGTTAAGAGTTAGCATGAAGCTAGAAAAAAGAGATTACGGAGTACAAGATATTTGTACAAGCTAAAACTGGCCTAAAAGTCTAATCAGTGCAATTAGACATGATGCATAAACATTCCAATTTAAGTTTTGTGAACTCGTTTGTTTCCGAAATGAGTAGTTATGTTTTAGGGGGTTTAGTTTGAATTTGTAATGTGAAGAAATGACTAGTTAAATGTTGATTTGATTGAGTTATTATTATTTGTGATGTTAAATAGTTAGATCTGAGTAATTGTTTCACTTTTTAATTATTCATTTTTGAGGGGGTGTTTGTTTGGCTTATGGCTTATTTGGTTTTGAGCTCAGCTCACTTTTTGTGGCTTATTTGAAATTTTTGGCTTATATAAGCTTATTATTACATAACAAACATATATAAGCCGAAAATATTCAATATAAGCCATAAAAAGTGAGCTTATGAAACAATTTGATTGTTAGTGAAAGTTTATTTGTAGGATTGAACAGACATGCTGATATTCATCTTCATATATGATGATGGTTAATTGGGTTATTGAATATTACAAGTTACTACTTTGGATTGCCAACTGAAATTTGATATTTTAGATATAGATATTAAAGTGACTTATTTTCTGATTTGAAACGGGTAGGGCAAATGTTTTTGAATGCTTCTTAATTTTTTTTTATCGTTTACTGCTTTTGATATGTGAAATGATTTTATTTTTGTTTATTTGTGTTGTATGGTGCGTGTTGTAAGCTTTTCAAAGGTGATACAAGTTGATAAGCCAACACACTCTTAGTAGGTTCTTATATTATCATAAGATAAGCTATAGAAACTAGACATATCTGTATGAGTAGCAAAACAATAGTATATAAAATTGTGAGCCTTTTGTAATATAGGTTTAAGCCATTAAATAGTCACGTATTTTTTAAAATATGTCGATATGATACGTGAACCTAAAAAATTACTCAGATAGTACCTCAACTTTCACTTTACCTGTTAATATGCCACTTTTAACCGGCCAAAACTTACAAATTGTAAAAAAAGCTGATGTGGCAATTTTTTTAATAGTCACGTACTTTTTCAAATGTCTCGATATAGTACGTGTACAAAAAGTTTTTTTGCTGACTTTTGAAGGTTTAGCCGGTGGTAAAAAGTTTGTACACATACTATATCCGGACATTTGAAAAAGTACGTAACTATTTAATACCTTAAACACAAGAAAAAAATTGCCACGTCAGTTTTTTTTACAATTTGTAGGTTTAGCCTGTTAAAAGTGGCATAGTAACAGGCTGTGTCCGTCTTTCCCGAGCTAGCAATTGATCACTATCTCTCATTTGATTGAGTCATGCATCCCCTCGCTCCTCATTATGAGCGAAAAACGCGATCGGATCATGGCAAGAAAATACCTCGTGAGTCAAATGCTAGCTTCTCCTCCACCACTCTAAATCATCCACCCTCTTCTCATCCGAAGGAAGACATTGGTGATATAAATGATGAAGAATCATTTCATTCCAATTCCTCTTCTCCTTCTTAAAATGTCTCTTCTTCATCTAATGTTGTCCCTAGAATCCGCCAAAACCCTCCTCATGAAAGTCACGACTTGAACACCTATCACTCAAAAACCATAAACATCCAAACTCAACAACGAGAAGCTCACCGGAAAGGGTTAAGGTCAATTGGACAAGCCATCAAGGACATGATGAGTGGGTAACAAAAGTAAACTTGTTTATCATGCTTTTGGAGATACTTATTTATATCTGTATTTGTTAAGTACATTATAACTTCTTTAATTCATCTATTAGGACTAGAATACTAAATAATGATTTCCCATTACTAGGATGATCTTTTCAATTTTATCATCCTATTAGTGCTTTATGTGTTAGCAAATTCTATGAACATTACATACGTGCAATTCTACTATTTGCTAAATGATTTGTGTGTTAGTTTAAAACCATATACTCTTGCTTAGATTACTTAATTCTTGAATTGAGTAGATGCCGAAATCACTGGACTTAAAAAAGGGAAAAACTAGAAAATTTCGTTTTTCCATAAAACGACCCCCTTAAATACCCAGCAGCCCCCCCCCCCCCCCCAATATATTTGGGACCGCCTGGCAATATGGGACCACCATCAGGGGGGAACGGATTTTTTTTTCTTTACATTAATTTTTGCATCTTTGACTCTCCTACCTATGGTCTTAAGCTGGCACTTCCTCTTTTAGCCAAACCATCTTTTGCATCTTTTTCTACCCAAACCATGCTTTGCCATTCTATCACATCTTTCCCATTATTTAATCACCCAATTCTCATCATCATCTTCACCCTCTTCATCCTTCCTCCTTCATCATCAATGTCTTGCTCAAACCACCATCCAAACTTCTCTAGAAAACCAAGAATGTCGGTAAGACAAGTGTGAAAGCGCAAGACATCCACCCCAAAACCATCATCTTTCCAAAGTGAATCACCCCCACTTCCCCCATAAGTCCATCATCAATCTCCTTTATCATCTTCCTACAACCCTCTAAGAGATGAAATGATCAACTCACTTCACAACATCTCCACCATCCTTGATACACACAATAACCCTTTCAATGCCTACACTCAAGCACCACTCTCACCACCACCACAACAAATCTATCCACCATCTCATGGTCAAGTTGATTTTCACTCAAGCTTTTGTCATTGTTGCTGATACTCTAGAAACCAATTCCATTCCTTGAGAAATGAAATCAACTCCATTCACTTTCTTCTCACCCATCTCATACATCAAACCCGCACTCCTTCAAACCATGCCTCACCAACCTCACCATTTTCTCTTTTTAGTTAATCATTTTCACGTGATTAACCTACCCTAATAATCGAATAACCAACTTTGATTATGGCATCTACTATGATTTAAGAATTTACTAGTTTATGTTTTATGCCTTAATATATGTTTACTTTGTCTTGTAATGATCATACAGCTACAATATTGATCTATCATGTGTTGAATGAAATTTCTTTATGGTTGGAATTGCATGTATTGCTATGGTGTTATGTTTGAAGGATATTTGTCTTGCACTTGTATTTCTAACCTTGTTTTGTAGCAAACAATTTTCGTAAGATCGATCCCTTGGTGCCCCAAAACAATCTTCAAAATCATCCTACTTTGACAAGTTTTTCTGGCAAGACCTTTGGTGCATGAGGCTCGTTTAAAAGCTCCACCGCATATAAACTTAGATTTGACGCGTACCTATATATAAAAATGCATGTTCCAGTTCGATTTAGAAAATCATGTTGTCAAATTCGTATTTTCTGAGTGACCTAGAGTTTACTAAACTTTTACCTAGCTGCACTTGTATGCTTTCTTCTGATTGACCAAATGTTCTTCCGTTAGCAATGATGAACAATAGGCATTTTTTTGAAGTTATTATATGAATGTAACATTTAAACATGCAAAATGTAAAGGGTCTACGTTGACCATGAAGTCTCTTACAACTTTGAGGCCAGGTACGTGAGACTTATTCCACATGACGTACCGAAGAAAATATCTCTTTAGAATTTTCATAAACACAAAGTTGTCCATACGTAGATTCATCACCCTACATGCAAGCAACGACACTTTCAAAACTTATTTCTATTATGGCGAATAAGTTTTTCTACAAATCAAGTTGTCCATACATCCACCGTGCTAGCTAGTATCTTATGCTTACATGCAACTCATGTAGAACGTACATCTCTTGCAAATTTCGTGGCAAATGATCGATCATTGATACCGACATGTACCGTTGCAAAATCCTTCATGGTTAAGCTTAAATATATTTGAGGTAGGTGTCGGAAAGCGAATTCTGATAAAACTTATTCTAAGGGTAACCATATATCCAAGGGAACGATCGAGGATATCATGAAAACTCCAAAGTGAATATAAACCTTAATAAAAGACGTATTAAAATATAAACATTAATGTACTAATTAAACTAACTTAAAAAATCTGAAGCTTCCTAATAAAACACTACAAACGAAAAGGATTTAAAATGACCTCATTCGCCGATATTCGGTTTATTCGGTTATTTCGGTTTTTATGCTCGAAGCAAGTTATTGGGCCCGTCATTAAGAAGCCCACCAAGCCTAATAATTTTCATACAAAGCTATAAACACTTTTTGTAAAATTAGCCGGGTACCCGCGCAATATGGCGGCGGGTACCATGTGACTATATTTTGCGACGAGCAAATGTTATCCGGCTAAGCGTTTTTCTAACGAAAAAATAAAGAGACTCTGCAGTAAGTATCAGTAAGAGTTGAGGAGTGAATGCGAGGGTATATTTGAGAGACCAGTATTTTGCTAGTAATAAAAAATATTGTGCGTGGGAAGATATGAAATGGATTGTGTGGATATATATTATGGAATGCTGTTACATATTTTTTTAATAGAATCATTATTGATAGTAAAGATTTTCAAGCGTTACGACGTTTTTAATAATTAATTGGAGGCCAGTAACAATGAATGCTGTTTAAGCAGTTCATTGTTTTTTAAAAATGATATTGCTTATTCTTTTTTTAAGATTTGAAAATAAAACTTTGGACAACTTACAATAATTTATTTTAACAGTGAACAACACTAATAATAAAAAGAAAAACAATATTAACTGTAGAACGTAAATTAGGTAAATTTAAGTAATTTGAACCAATTCCAACACCCTAATAATCACAAATCAAAATATTAAAATTCTAACAATGGACAAAATAAAACCCCAAACTGGTTATCATCATCAGTCATCATCGATCACATTCAAAACTACAATCACCGATATCACTAACATAACATGATAAAAAAAACTAACTAAAAATCTCAGCCACTTCATCAAAAGTTAATAGATTCATGATCACGAATGCTTTGCAAATCAATCATTAATTCATAAGACTCTATCCCTAAAAAAATCCAAATCCATCAAACCTTAGCATTTGACATCAACGATGTAAGCCCTTAACATTTCTTGAAATCATCCTTGCAACAATTAACCATGATGTCATCAAACATTTTAATAAAATCATCCAAATCAAACATCTTAAACCCTCTTCATTCATCTCCAAAACCTTCATCACTTTTTTTAAAAAAAAATGACGTCACCGGAATAAGAAGACCTCCATTTCTTTGGTACCCGTATTCCTCTTCTGCTTTGGTACCCGTATTCCTCCAAAGCCATGATCATTAGCTTGGCAGACGGCGGAGACAATGGCGGCGGTAGCGGCTGACGGCACATGATGTTGGCAAAGGTGGCGGCAGAACTAAACGGTAGTGGCGGCAAAATCTGATATGTGAGACGGCGAAATTTGGTGGTTTGAAGAAAGAAAGAGAAAGGTGTTTGTGTTTTTAAGAGAGATAAAATAGAGAGATGAAAATGGTGTAATGAATTTTGTTAGTGTGTTAGGTTTTTATACTCGTATTTGAGTTTGTGGTTTACACTTAAATGATGTTTAATGGACCGTTACAAATGGACCACATGAATGTATCAGTTACAATTTCACTGAATTGATGACAATTGCGGTGTTGAGGGGGGCGAGTTACAAGTTGCTTGTTTTTTAAAAAAACGTATATGGGTCGTATACAAACTTTAATTCCATTTAATGGTTGTTACATGTTTGGGGTGTTACAAGTTTTGACTACTAAAGGATTTTAAAGGCTTTTAAATGTGTATAGAGGTAATATTTTCTAATGGTTTTACATCTTTCGCAATAAAAATAAATCCTTTTTTTACTAATTATTTTAGGCTTTAAAAATAGAAGGGGGCTAGAAATCATTAATAAAGAAAGAGAAAAGGTGTTTGTGTTTTAAGAGAGATAAGAAAAGAGAGATAAAAAATGGGTAATGAATTTTGTAAGTAGTGTTAAGTTTTTTTATAATCGATAATAAGCTTTGAGTATTGTGGTTTAACCCATAAAAAGCTGAAACATCAAGGCCATTTACCAACTTGGCCCCACCAGAAAACATCCTTAAATACCAATACCCACACAATCATTACCCGCACGCCACTAACCGCCTAACACCCGAGGCCCTTAGCAAAACCAAACAGACACAGGTTCACCTTACATCAAATACCATAAAATAGTGTGTAGAAACGACGTTTATGGTGGTGTTACCAGTTATGCGCTAATAAAGTATTTAAGGCTATTAAATGTGTATGAGTACAATTTCTAAATGGTTTTTAGATATATTCTAAAAATAGTCTTTTTTTTTTACTTAATTTTTTAAGACTTCTAAAAATAGATGGGCTAAATGCTTTATAAAGTAGTATAGATTGTACCTATTACGTGTGGCATGTTTTTATAGTGGCATTTTGCTAAGGATATGGTAAGATTTTGCATTATTAAGTCATGATTATAGCAATATTGGAGAGCCGTTACTTTTTTTTCAGCTGTTACAAGTCTTAAGGTTGGAGGGATGTTACTTTGGTTTTATAGATCAAAAAGGAGAAGATGAAAAAGTGGAGAAAAACTCACCAAAGAACATCGAGCCATGAAAAAAAAAAGAGATACAGTCACGTGCATCATGTTGATAAGGTAACAGCGGTTGGCAGCAGATGGTGATCAAACTAAAGTAGGGGAGAGCAGGTGGCAGCCGGTCATTCTGGCAAGAGATCGGCAGAGACAGCGTCGAAAGCCGACGGCAAACAGCGGCTGGTGGCGTCCAGCGGTAAAGGTGGCGTCCGACGTGGTAGTGACGTCCGGTGGTAGGGCCGACATGATGAGGTGGGGGTGGTGGATGATAGTTTTTATGAGATGAAAGAATAGTGAGTATTTTTTGTTATGTCTTTGTTTGTGTGGTGTGTGAAATGGATTGTAATTATATTTATAGTGATAAAATGTAACAGAATTTTTAATGGTTTTTAAAGAGAGTGTTATATTGTTTGACAGAATTTTATTGCTTGCATAAAAAGATTATACATTATGTTTTGTAACTTAAAATTTAACAGCCTTTTTAATGGCTTTAAAGAGGGTGTTAAATTGTTTGACAGAATTTTATTGGTTGCATAAAAAGATTGTATAACGTGCATAAGGATTTGCACTACTTAAGACTTCTTTTTATAGTAATCTTTTTTACTTAAAATTTTAAGTACTTCTAATTTTAGAAATTGGCTAAATGCTTTATAAAGTAGTAGAGATAGAACCCACTAAAGTAACAAAGTTAACTTATGCAATATTGGTTCAATAGCTACACCGGTGAAGGTGTTTTTACCACCGTTATTATAAGTTGCAAAATAAATGGGGCAGGTTACGTAACAGGTCTTAATAGGTTTTCGGTCTAAAAGTTGATAACTGTTATCTGAGTGGTAATTGACTAAATCGTCCCTGGACATTAGAATTAAACAATTCGAGATGGATAAGAGAGAATTAAACGGATTAGAGGTTACGGAGAATATTTTTGGGTTTTTATGTATTTTAAATAAGAAAAATATTTTTGGGACCGATAAATCAAAGGTGCACGGTAGCTCTCTAGAAAAACGCACAAAGAAGCGGAGGAGCTGGTCAACGCAAGGCGTATTAAAAACCTTCTCCTTTCGGGTCGAAGTTCGTAGGATCGACCCTCTTTATACCTCTCTTATAGTTTGTTAATCTAAATGTGAGCCGATTTAACAATTGACATCACGGTTGTTTTGTTGGTTATTTAAATTTTTTGTTATTTTGATTAATTGATAGATATTCACAAAAAATTAAGAAAAATAAATATTTTTGTATTTTTATATTTATATAATATAAGAAAATATTCACAAACGGAAAAATGATAACTTCACGAGGAAGGGTCTTCAAAACACAAATATTCAAACGAAACACGATAATCGTACACACCTCCCCCGCAGCGACGCCATTTTGATACTCGCGTTTTACACACGCGCACGCAAAAGTTATAGTATAAAAGTATTTCCCGTTAGATGTAAACATTCACTTTAGGAAAAGCAAACATCTAATAGCAAACATCTAATCTTCCTGAGTCGTTTCCTCGACGAATTGTGAATTGAGAATCGGTAAAATTCGTGATCGCGTGATTTGAATGGTTTCAAGAGATTTTTGATTTTGGTTTCCTAATTCTAACAAATAAAAAGCAAAAACAAGTAAAAGCAAGCCTAAAACGAAAGCAATTAAAGTTAAAACACGAAAACGATAACGGGAATCTAAACCCGTGCTTTAAAAACCTAAATTATCAAATTTTAACCCTAGAAAAGCAAATTTAATTTTTAACAATCCTAAATGATAAAATAAATTTAAAAAAAAAAGAATTATATTTTTCTGACTTTTATTTAATTTATTATGAATTAAAAACAGATTTAATCTAAATAAATTATTAAAAATAGAAAACTAATTATTAAAAGTATGAAAAAATTATGAAAAGTACTTTGACTTAATTAAAATCTATGAAAAATAAAAACTAGAAATTTGGCTGAAAGAATAAGCAGGAAATAAGCATATAAGCTCTGATAAGCAAAAACTGAAAATTGCTATAACTATTAAATGGTGCATTTCCTAAATTGAAAAAGACCCCAGGGCAGTTGGTATAGACGTGGTGTGTTAAGGCCTTGCTGATGCTAAGGGGAAGTCGCAGGTTTGTAACCTATGGCCACCCTTTTTGTAAAAATATTTTTTTTATTTGAAAAAGCTAAAGAATAGGCACAAATAAGCAAATTTAATAAATGAACTTTTTATAAAACTTTGAAATAAGCCAGGAAAAAGCTATGTTAAAACTTGACAGTTTGCTAAAACTTACCTAAAGACCAATTCCTAAAACTGTTTGCACTATTTGGACTAAATAAGCAATAGGAATGCAAATAAGCTGAAAACAGATATTAGGCTAGACCTAATAAGCACTAATTTGAAATAAGTCAGGAAAAAGCTATGTTAAAACTTGATAGTTTGCTAAAACTTACCTAAAGACCAATTCCTAAAACTGTTTGCACTATTTGGACTTAATAAGCAATAGGAATGCAAATAAGCTGAAAACAGATATTAGGCTAGACCTAATAAGCACTAAGAACTGAAAATAAGCACATAGAATAAGCTAAAAACAACAACTAAATGCAAAAAGACAAATGACTAAAAATGGCTTTTAAAGGACTAATGCAACTATTTTAAGCTAAGATTAAACATTAATAAGCTATAGATAATAAGCTGAAAATTGAAAATAGATAAAGATTGATAACCAAAGAACACAAACAAGCTCAAAATAAGAAGATTGGACAAGTTAATAAGCTAGAAAAAGAACTTAAAAAGTGACAGACTCTACTAATATTTTTGGACTTTTTGATTTTAAAGTGACATTTGCAGACACAATTATAAGACTCGAAGAGGATTTAGACATACTAAAACTCAAAACAGATTAACTTTTAGACTACAATAAGCTAATTTAAATCAAAAGTTATCACAATTAAGCTAGGCTCTAACCACCATGGTGGTATTTGACTAAATTACTCTCACATGAATTGCACGTCAGGAGTGTATGTTTGACCACCCACGAAAAAAGTCAAAAGGGCCATTGAACAATCTTTTAAAAAATAACATAGAAAATGTAGTAATTCTTTAAATGTTGGGGTAGGCCTTGGCCAACCCAATGACCAACGTAGCTCCGTCCCTGATAAGGAGGCGGCGGAGTTGGATCAAAAGAGGTGCCACCCTACCGGAATTCTCACAACATTTAATGCACATTGTCGAATAAACTCAGAATCTGCTTCTACTATGTATGTGCTCCAATGATTCCAAGAACAATAAAGAAAATCACAAAGTAAATTTAAACCCAAAAGTTGTTAACACAACTGATGTAATGCTTAAAACCAGTCACAAAGGCTCGGCCATATGACCGTAAGTTTTTCTAAACTCTCTTTTTGGAAGACCAATTCTCTTTTATATGGCTGCGGACTTACCTTATTAAGGCTGCGGTTAGTTGCTTGGTAATATATTCTGTCTTCTTGCTGATGTTATATTGGCATTCGTTGGATATTCTTGCAGAGAGGTTGTTTGGATGAAAAGAAGATTGCTTGGGTTTCTTTTAGGGATGTTAAACACTCAGCTTAAGCCCAATCCATGTCTTTGGGCACACAAGTCATCTGGTCAGTTTACAGTCATAGATACTCACTTCCTATTTCACACAGGTGGATATATAACACATTGCAATGAGAGGTATTATCATGTAAATTACATATTTTATATGTATGACTGGCTTCGTCCAAGGAAAAACGTAGGTAAGTGTGATATTGACCTGATTTCTTAGTTGTGTCCCATTCGTGATGTTGACCTAAAAAACATAGGTAAGCGGTAGACTTACCTTATGTTTTGTTAACTCGTTTGTTTCGTAAAAGACTAGTTATGTTTTAGGGGGTTTTCTTTGGATATGTTATGTGAAATATTTTGATTATTTTTTATTGGTGTTGTATCGTGTTGCCGTGTGATAGATATATCTAAACCCGCTATGAAATGAAACCAGTGGTTTTTGTTTAAACTGTGATTAAAATTCAATCTGTGAGTGAAAGTATTTCTGTGAAATTTGTGAAAGTTTGTGAAACGTTGGAAAATATTATCATGTTGCATAGGCAATTAGGCATGGTATAGTTTACCAAGGTTGCTGTGTGTAACGTGTATTTAGGATCTGCGCTAATCATTTGAGTTGGTCCATAGTTTAATGAATAGCCTTGGTGCCAGTCACAAAGGCTCAACCATAAGTTGTTCTAAACTCTCTTTTTGGAAGACAAATACTCATTCATATGGCGGTAGACTTACCTTATGAAGGTCCGCGGTTAGTTGTTTGGCGGTAGACTTACCTTAAGAATCCTCTGCACCCATGAAGATGAACTGAATCCGAGAACTGAATCCGAGTCCCAGTATCTTGCTATTTTTGAACGACGATTTTCGTAAAAGTTATCATGAAGCTAAGAAAAGAGAGATATACGAGTACAAGATATTTTTTGTTACAAGCCTAAAACTTTACTAAAAGTCTAATCAGTGCAATTAAGACATTATACATAACACCAATTTCATCACCAAGGTTGTCCTTGGTGATGGGGTTTTACTGATCAAGAAAATCCTACTACAATCATCACCATATGATCCATGTGGAGATCAAGCAAATCCTACTCCGTACAGCAACGGGAGGAGTGCACAAACCACACAGGTTCCGCCCTGTAACCATTGTCAATGTGAGAGATCCGCAAGTACCAAAAGAGCACTTTTAATTACTTATAGGAAAGCTTCCCATATTATCGTCTAGTAGGAAATTCCCAGATTTTCAAGACGGATTTGAGGTTTCAGAGTTCAGCTGAGGCCGAAGCAAGTGAGTCTATTTAGTGGGACTGTTGAGGATACAACTTGTGTCGATTCATGCTCAGAGAGGTACCATAATACCCAAGGATATGCAAGAAAGACAGCTGCTATGAGAAATAGGTGAGAATGCTAGGTTATAATTGTTGTTATTAGGTTTGGGTTTAAGTTTTGTGAACTCGTTTGTTTCGAAAATGATTAGTTTATGTTTTTAGGGGGATTAGTTTGAGAATTGTAATGTGAAAAATGAGTATTAAATGTTTGATTTGATTGATTTATTATTTGTTGATTTAAATATGGATCTGAGTAATTGTTTCCTTCTTAATTATTGATTTTGAGGGGGTTTTGTTTAGGCTTATCACTTATTTGATATCTTAATATGCTGGCATATATCAATACGAAGACTTGTTTTTAACTATGTGTTTATTTTTTTTTTTATTTTTGTGTGTATATCAAATAATGAGAACTGATGACAATGAATTAACTTAACAAGAACATGTAGCTTCCACATTCTTTCACTTATCGTGTTCGTCTTACCTTCATATGTGAAAAAATATAACAATTTATATCTTCCTTATTAGATATAATTACCAAATTGAGCATACAGGCACAGAACTCAAAATGGGTCATTTTTGTGTAAACACACTTAGCCCGTCCGATCTCAAGGTCCGTACTATGACTGACTATTAAAAAGTTGGTGATCGCGTCTACAGCCTACTTCTTATGGCCAAGAACGAATCTGAGGCTTTTCAAAAAAACAAGCGTTCAGTAGCCTAAGTGATCGAATGTATTACCTCTTCAATTCGGCTTAAATTGTTGTCATGTCGTTTCAAGAAATCCAAACGTGGTTTGGTCCTTATGAGACGTTGGAAGATCCCGGAGATACTTTTGGACTTGAAGTGATGATTTTTTGTTTTTGTGCTTGCTTGTATAGGTGGTTTTTTCTATCGATGTAATAGGGTTTGTATTAGGTTTTCTGTAATCGAATGGCATGTCATTCGGTTAAGTAGAAGTTCAAGCTAAGCTTGAGGTTAATGTGGCATTTTAGCCACATTCCATTGTACTTAATTGCTTTATTGGGTTAATATATTTTACCGGGGTACATATTCCCCTTTACCCAAAAAAGATTGTTAACCCTTTCATCAATGCTTCTTGGATGAGTAGCGCAACCCCTTTTAGCCTTGCTTCTTAATTGCACACATTATCTTGATACTGCAATAGTTTTTTCCATTTGAGACAGCTCATTCGAACTATTAGAAACACGAATCTGCTCTTCGTCATTATGTTCATCAAGATAACTAATATTAATCCTAACATTACTCAAACCAGTTACCAACTAATGAACCATCATCACACATTTTACCTGATTATCAGATGGAGCTAATTCCATCACTCTCTCCAAATTCTTTCATGAACCCGTCATTCAACAAGAGATTATTATTTGTTGGCGAGAAACCCAGCATATTAGCACGTTAAAAAAACCATCATCTATATTAGCACATTCAAAAAATCCAGCAGGCGAACTACTTTGACGAATAAGATTATTATTTGATGACGTATAGTAGGCATACCAAGCTTCCGGGCTTGGGCCATACTATCACTTGGGCTTCTGGGCCCAACTTAGCAGTCATGGACCGAAACTAAACCCAATCCTGCATTGGTCACGGCCCGGACACAGCAAAACGGACGCGGACCTAACTATAGGATACTTCCGTCCACGGAAAGCATACGTGTCCGTACACACGGTTATTACGGAACCTCGCCCGACAAGGGACCCTCCCTGGCCACTAACCAAACAAGCGAAATATTAGGAAACCCTAATATTTCGTTCGCCTATAAAAAGGGACCTTCTGGCACAATGAACAGTACGATTTTCTCACTCTACATACACATACTTTCTCTATCTACATGTTTGCTTACTTTCACGCCGGAGTCTAACCGTGGGGTCTGTCCCCACGGTAAGACTAACGGTTTATTTGATTGTGTAGGAAATCATCACTTCTCTTGCTCTAGAACAAGATCTAATGCTTAAATCATTCGGGAACTCGACCCGACGTATAATTTGAGTCCTATTCTAAAACCTACACTTATTTTGTACTAACAAGTGGCGTCATCCGTGGGACAGCAATCTAACCACGTTTTCTAAAATGCTCATCATGAGCACTCACGAACAACACACCCCCAACCGTTCCCACGTCCGCCGTACGGAACACTGGGGGAAGAAGTGACCCACAAGGTCTCAAAGAGCCTACGCCTGACGAGGTCCTAAGAGAATTGTGCGACAAAAACTACCACCAACTCTTGCCACTCATTGCCGAAAATATGCAAAAAGAAAAAGAGCAGCAAGATAAGCTTAATGCGGTAAAGGCACGCCTACTCTACGGCAACGAGACCGGAAAAAATCAAAGAAATCATGAAGAGTCGCATTACTCTGAATCCAAGACGACAACCGCCAGAACAGAGCCAAAAAGGAGGCATGGAAATAGGCGCTCCGGTTGCCAGTGTCTTCAAAAGACTCAAACAAAATAGACCTCCTTCACCGAGGCCCAGGCCAAAGAAGGAAGGTGGTGTGTTTAATAGGTTGGGAGGAAAAGAATGAAGTGCATCTGCGCGTTCTGACAGCCGCCATCAGGGTTCCCATGAAAAGGAAACCGAGGTGCAACCGATGGGGCATCATCATAGGGGCACGTCGTCCCGAGAAACTGGCGAACATTCGGAGTGAAGACGGTGAGGGAGGTCACTGGAAGTCCAAATCAAGAAGACACAGGTCAAACACCCACGAAGATGATCTCTCTCAACCTCGGACGTGTGAGGAAAGAAACCCTTTCACACCTCGTATCCGGCATTTCAATTTCCCAAGGACAAGGATGCCCAGCCACGTCAAGACATATGATGGAAGCGGGGATTCGGAAGATCATTTAAAGCTATTCCAGGCCGCAGCAAAGACAGAGAGGTGGGCAATGCCAACATGGTGTCACATGTTCAACTCAACGCTCACTGGATACGCTAGAGTCTGGTTCGACAAACTCCTAAGGGAATTCATTGACAGCAATGAAGATTTGAGAACAACATTCAGGGAAAATTATCTCCAACAAACAAAACACATCAAGGATCCGGTGGAGATACATCATATCAAGCAAAGAGATGGAGAATCCACGGAGGACTTTATGGAAAGATACAAAGCAGAAATCTTGGATGTGGAAGGAGCGCCGGAATGCATGAAGATCTCCGGATTCATGTACGGTATAACCCACCCCGAGCTGATCAAGTGTTTATATGAGAAAATTCTGAGGTCAATGGACGAAATGTACAAGGTGACTACGTCTTTTCTGCAAGGGGAAGTTGCCGCATTCAGTCATAGTCGAAAAAAAGCACCCGCGCCGTGGAAACAGCCAGAAGGAGGAAACAAGCCAAATTTTAAGAAGGGTTTTAAAAATAAGCAAATCGGAAGCCAGATAGGTTTTCACTCCTTACGAAAACCCCGAAAGAAATTGTCGCTCTAGAAAAAGGAAAATTCAAGGCTCCGCCACCAATGGTAACTCCTACGGAAAAAAGGGATCCAAACAAGTATTGTGAATTCCACGCGGATACGGGGCATAGCACGGACGAATGCATGCAGCTGAGAAAGCAGATAGATGAAATGATCAAGTCGGGTAAGTTGTTACAATTCATCAAAGAATTAAAACAGAACGGTAGGCCAAAGGCACCAAAGAAGGGGGAAACGGCCGGAAAGGATAAGCCCCTATCCATCTTGATGATTCAACCGTAGGAGAAGGTAGCCAAACAAAGGGTCACCCAGAGTTTCTCTCCGGAGACAATAATTTCTTTTCCGTCTTTAGGAGAGGAAGACGGAACGGAAGGACCAATGATCATCGAAGCTGAAATAGGAGGGCACTTCGTACACCGGATATACGTAGACGGAGGAGCATCCTCAGAAGTTCTATACGAACATTGCTTCCTCAGGCTCCGGCCAGAAATAAGAAGCCAGATGATCCCAGCTACCACATCGCTCATAGGATTTAGTGGAGAAACCATTTGGCCGATAGGCCAGATATCCCTACTAGTAAAGATAGGTGACGAAGAGTATTCCACTTCCGCATGGATGAACTTCATGGTTATCAGGTCACCATCTCAACACAATGGAATAATAGGCAGAACGGGTAAAAGAAAGATCCGGGCCGTACCATCCACGGCACATGGAATGTTAAAATTCCCGGTAAAAGGAGGAACGGTAACGATACGAAGCAGCAGAGTCATCCCGATGGAATGTGCAATGATCTTCGAACTTAGCACACAACACCCCGTGACCAGACAGGTGTTGGAGGAGAAGATAAAAGTGGCCATTCATTCTGAATACCCCAAGCATAGGATCTACCCTAACAGAAAAAGGACGCAAAGAACTATGTGCTTTGCTCAGACAAAACCTGGATATTTTTGCCTGGAAGCCAGCAGATATGACGGGCGTCTTGCGGCACATGGCGGAGCACTGTCTAAATGTCCGAGAGGGATGCCTACCTGTTAGACAAAAGAAAAGGGGGCAAGCGCCGGAAAGAAATAAAGCGATCCAGGAGGAAGTGGAAAAATTAGTAGATGCCGGAATCATTAAAGAAGTCCACTATCACAGCTGGCTATCCAACCCGGTCATGGTCAAGAAACACGATGGGGGTTATCGAATGTGTGTGGATTTCAAAGATCTAAACAAAGCGTTCCCTCAAGATGCTTATCCCTTGCCGGAGATAGATTGGAAAGTAGAGTCTCTCTGCGGATCCCCTTTCAAGTGCTTCCTGGACGCATGCAAAGGGTACCACCAAATTAAAATGGCAGAGGAAGATGAAGAAAAGACAGCATTCATCACGAGTCAAGGAATATTCTGTTACACAAAGATGTCATTCAGCCTAAAGAATGTCGGGGCAACTTATCAACGCTTAGTAGACAGGGCATTCCAAAAGCATATCGGACGTAACCTGGAAGTATATGTCGACGACTTGGTCATAAAAAGCCATACGGAAGAATAAATTATCCGAGACATAGCAGAAACATTCAAAACTCTCCGGCAAATAAATATGAAGCTAAATCTAAAAAAGTGCACCAATCGTATGCAGGAGGGAGTGTTTTTTGGGCTTACAAAGTAAACAGGCTAGAAATGACTGAAAGTATGCTAGATTAAAGCAGATGCGGTCCTCAGCTACGTCTCCGGGATGTCCTTAAGGACGTACAAAAGCTGAACGGGAACCTCGGCAAATTAAAAACCAGATTTTTGTCAAAACAAGCTGAAAAAATCACTGCCGTTCTTCAAAACCCTAAAGAAGTGCACAAAGACGAGGCGATTTCTAATGGACTCATGGGGGAAGTCCGAAGTAAGCCTCAAACAGATAAAGGAGACTCATAGCGGAACTCCCAAGTGACTGCACCAAAGGAAAATGAGGAGCTAATCATGTACCTAGCCGTGTCCAGAATCTATCCAGCGCAATCCTCGGGATGCCTTAAGGACGTACAAAAGCTGAACGGGAAACTCGCAAGTTTAAACAGATTTCTGTCAAAATCAGCTGAAAAGTCACTACCGTTCTTCAAAACCCTGAAGAAGTGCACAAAGAAGGGTGATCTCTAATGGACTCAGGAAGCCGAAGTAGCTTTCAAACAGATGAATAAACTCATAGCGGAACTCCCAATGCTGATTGCACCAAAGGAAAAGGAGGAGCTAAAATGGAAATTTGAGCTAGAAGGATATGACATCCAATACAGGCCAAGGACATCGATCAAATGACAAATATTGGCAGATTTTATCGTAGAACAACTGGATGAAGAATCCCCGGACGAACTTATGGCAGAGCCAGAAGAATTTCCGGAATCATGGACTTTGTTTACAGATGGGTCATCCTATATAGATGGTTCCGGAGCCAGGCTGATATTGACAAATCCGAAAGGAGTTGAATTCACGTACGCCATGAGGTTTAGGTTTGAGGCTACCAAAAATGAGGCTGAGTATGAGGCATTAATAGCCGGTCTCCGGATCGCAGAACAAATGGGCGTAAAAAACCTTCAAGCAAATGTAGACTCTCTCCTTGTAGCAAACCAGGTCAATGGCTCTTACGTAGCAAAGGAGTCAGGTATGGTTCAGTACTTGGAAAAAGTAAAAACGCTCCCAAATAACTTCAAGGAATTCTCCAACAAACAAGTACCGCGGAGCGAGAACAAGAAGGCAGATGCCCTAAGCAAGATTGCATCTACAAGCTTCGCACACCTCAGTAAGCAAGTACTTGTGGAAGAATTAAAAGAAAAGTCTATACATGAGAAGGAAGTCCTCGCTATAGTGGAGGAGGAAGAGCAAACATGGATGAAACCCTGATATGTGCTTAATTATACATACCATTTTCCATTAAAAACGGACTTAAATGACCAAAAACGTACCAAAAATACATTGTATTTGTATGTTTTACTTTTATTATGTAGGAAACGAATATCTAAGAAAAGGACAAAAATCGAAGCCAAAACAACAAAACCGAGCACGAGAACGAAAATAGCGTGAAGAAAAAGTCAAAGCCAAAAGTCAAAAAGTCAAAAATTCAAAGTCAACCCCGACAAAGTCAAAGTCAAAGGCAAAGCCGAAACCAAAGAAATACTTAATGGGCCCACCCGTACCCATCTAATGGGCCGGGTCAGCCCATTAATGTATTATATGAAGACAAGACCAATAAGCTCAAAATCCTTTTAATAACCATTCACGGCCCAAATACAAATATATGAGGCCCAATCACATTTAACTGTCGTTAGTCCTTATGGTTATTACACCATTAGTCCTTTAGGGACTGTGGTTGTAATTGAAGCATACAACATAAGGGGCTGAAATTGCCAACCCCCTTATTCCATTTACACCACAAGGACCATCCTTGAGATACCTATACACAAAACCAAGGACCAAAATTGCCATTTCCCCAAACTTTCACCTTATACCCAGTTAAACCTAAAACCATTTATCCCGCCAAAACCAAAAACCCAAGACACTATTCACGTATCTTCTTCCCCTGTCACTCTCACTCACCCCACACCTGCAACAAATAAACAAATACCTTAAAACCCACCCCATAACAATCCAAATCTACCTTGGCGATCCTTTGTATCCCCATTCGTTAAGGAAAAGAGACAAGAAATCAAGGGTTCAGATGCTATGGCTTGGTGAGCAAGAAATATTTGATGGCTGAGATGAAGCTTTATGCTCTCCTCACACAACAAACACAAAAAAAACATAAGTGAAGACCCCGACAGTTTTAGCATTTTTATATAAATAGTATTAGGTTTCCATTTGTAAAAGCTTATGTAAACTAGGAGTAGTGTAGCTTTAGTTTAAATTTACTTTTAAAGTTTTTATGTTGATGTCATTTAAAATTCTGTCTTTTACATTTAAGCTCTTGTAATCTTTTTTTTTTAAGTTTATGAAAAGTTAAAAGTTTTGAAGTTTTATGTAAATTTGTTCTTAATTTCTTTAATATTCTTCACAAGTTACTTCTATAAGCTTTTATAAGCTTATAGAATCTGTTTTAACTCTTTCAAAAGGTTTTGTAAAGTTACTATTCCATTTAAAGAAAATTGGAAATTTTGAGCTTGTGGAAGATAAGTGTAAAAAGGAAGAGCTTATGGGTTTAATGCTTCTTGGGAAGCTATAGGTTGGTGATAAGTTGTTTTGGTTCTTAAGCTAAAATTATTATTACTTTGCAAAGTTATATCAACTATTAAGATGCGCACGCAAGGAGCCACGCTCCACAATAATATTATCCCGGATAATAAAAGGTTGAGCAACCTCAAAATTAGCTTGGGTGTATAAGAGGTATTGCAAACCCGACACCGGGAGAATAACCCACAAATATTCACAAGACTATCTATTACGAACGTACAACAGTAATAATAAAAAGGTAGCAATATTATAACCTGTGAAAAACATCCTTGTTATAAGACGGACGCACCAGCATCCACCTAAAAACATGTTTAACATGATAAGCTAGAAACCGCAACAAAAAGGCCAACACACGGCCGCGGAAAAAAAAGCAAACGTTCATATTACATACAGGCCGCAAACAGAAATAGCCACATACGGCCATGGCATACAAAAAAGAGAAAAGATTAAGTGTTCAAGATACAACAGCAGACCACATGCGGTCATGGCATGAAGATAAAACTAAAGGCAACAACGCTCAAGATTGGGGACGGCAACAACACTTCCCAAGGCTTCATCTGTGTCTTCTTCGGCATAATCCTCAACGGAGAGAGGGGCCGCGGAAATACTAGCTTCACCCAACCCAAGTCCTGGGAAACAAGGCGCGGAGACTATCTCGATCATCAGTTGGCGAAGAGCCGCGACATGCTTCTTGGCCCCCTCAACACGAGCATGGACATTCATCAAAGCAAAAGATAGGGAGGTCTCCCCGACGGCCGTTTTATCACCAGCATGATGAATGGGAATAGAAAGCTGCTCAATGCACGGTTGTAAGGAAGCAGCTTCCGGAAGTTCAGCAAGGGGTCCGTCCAGAAGAAAGCAATCAAGAACTTCATCCATCCTGGCATCCTTTTTGGATTTCAACAGATCCACCAAGGGGAAGTGTGCGTCTTCAAGGGCCCTAACCGCGTTAACATAATCTGCGCTGGCAACCTCCGGGTTATAAGCATCAACTACGGAAAGACTCCTCCCGGCAACCCCATGCTCATGACCGGCCTCTAAACCTTCTTGCATGCCAAAATCAACGGCCCGGCCCAAAGCGTGACCAAGAATGCCCTGTATTTGATGACCGTTTACATTAATTGATTATTTCTAGTCTACGCAATTAAACTTAAAAGTAATTATTAAAAGTAAACGCGTATCGGGCTAAAATAAATAGTGACGGATAATAAATGTCGTACAATGACACGAAAATGAGAAATGTTACACATACGGTTGTACAACTCCTGAGCCTGCTCTTCCTGTTAAACTTCCATTTTCTCCTTGAAATCCTCAAAACCAGCACGCAGAGAAGAAACCTGCAAAAGCAAAAACACTTGTAAAATATATATATATATATAACAATAATAATAATAATAATAATAATAATAATAATATATATACATGCGGAATAAAAGGTGCGGACATACCTCAGAGACAAGCCTATCGCGCTCAGACGCCAATGAAGTAATCTTAGTCCCGGCCTCGGTACAGGCCACCTGGGCATCATTCAGAGCGGACTCAAGATGAGTGGCACGGGAGTCAAGCAAGGAGATGTCATGGTCCTTCTGAGTAATGGTGACCTTGAGAGCTGACACCTCCGCAGTCAAAGCAGACTTCTCCTCGGATAGTGAAGAAACTTGGTCACGGAGGCGGACAGCCTCCGCGGCTTCAGCCTCCTTCTTCGCCAGCTGAGACTTCAACCTGAGGATCTCCGAGTCTTTCTCCTCCAACAACTTACCACGTGCAGCATACTTAGCATTGAGTTTTTCTTTAAGCTCCAACTCATGCTCCGCACGGGACCTCACCTCTGACCCAAGGCATATTTGTCGTGCTGCCCCTACATTAAACTCCGTATATAATTGGTCACAGTCCATAGAACGGAGAGAAGAGAAGAATGCGGAGGGAGCAACGCGGTCCACCGGGGTACGGCAGGAAAAGCCATCGTCCAACAACGAATCATTGGTAATGTTCCACCTAGGAAGATACCAACGCTTCGCCTCGGAAGGGTCAAAGGCAGCAAGCTCATAGAAAGAATCATCAGACCCTTCCGACTCCTCAAGCTGGGAAGGACCAGCCAGATCCGGATTAACATCCGCGGCGAGCTTGGCCTTGGTGGAGGTTGTGGTGGCAGCGGCAGTATCTACCGGAGCACTCAAAGTGCTAGAGCTGTAAGAATAAACAAAAAATCAACGATTAGGAAAAGGTGCGGAAATTCAGAAAGTACTTCGGGATGCGTATACATACCTCCCCACAGTAGTACGGATCTGGAGGCTCGCTTGGGCAGATAAATTCACAAAACTTTCACTTTCTTGAGAAGGAGGGGCAACAGACGAATAACAGACTGTTCCCGGGCCAACAAACGAGAGCCTGCCGGCATAATCTGCTCCAAACCAGCAAGGGTTTTACCTTCGGTACCAGAAGCAAGGGAAGGGTGGTCCGTCCTCAACTTCTTAGCAGGGAGAACGTTGCTTTGCTTATTTAGTCTTTTCTTCTTAATCTTTTTGGGTTGCTCCGTAACAACCTCCTCCTCACTCTGCCTCACCATAGCCGTACCCTCATTCGGGTCCGCTAACTCTAGGTAAGCATTCTCTTCAGCAACATCTTCCTGCCCTCCTTCAGTCGGAGCAGGGATCTCCGTGGCCGCGACAGAACTACTACCCCAGCTGCAGGAATCACCAGAGGCATGAAGCAATGTCGGGTACTCTCTAGCAATGTCACCTGATCATCTCCCTTCTGAACCTCCACCGCCCGGACCTTCCGAGGGTCAGCAGTCTTGATAAAATCCAACAAGCCCATATCTGCAAAATAAACATCAAGTAATCAGGTATTATAATATAAAAGTACCGCTACTAAAAGGAAATAACACCCACCCGTTCCGTCAGGACACTCAAAAGCCGGATAAGAATTTTCGTCAAAAGGATAGTACGTGCTCAAACCCACAAGGCATAAGAAGAACTCCGGATACCGGCGGAAAGGAGCCTTATGGCTTTCAAGAAGTTTAACGGTTTGCTCTTGACGAGCAAAGGGACGGAAATGGGAAATACGCAAGAGTCAACCCAGAAAAAATGGGGAGCCGAATCCTTTTCTAGGACACCTCCCGTATATAAAGGGACGGAAATGGGAAATACGCAAGAGTCAACCCAGAAAAAATGGTCCACCCAATTTTTTATGGAGTCCGGGGGTTTTGGAAAACAAGACGGAGCCGAAGTAGAACGCTTAGCAAAGGAAAATAACCCGTCACTATACGTACGGGTGTAGAAAGCACGGAACACGGTCACTGAGAGGGAAAGGTCGAGTACACGCGTCAGAACTTTAAAATGGGACACCCGGACCGCGCCAAAAGGCGATAATTGAGAAATATGCACATGGAAGTATTTAAGGACGGCCATAAAAAAAAACTTTGTAAACAGAATCCTATAGCCACAAACATCAAAGGGCCTACTATATACACCTACTTTGCCGACTGGAAATTGGGTAATGGTTTTATCACGCCCTGGAGCAGTGGGGTGCACCTCAGCCGGAATATAAAAGTTTTCACAAAAGCTATCTACCATTTCTTGAGTCATAATAGAATATTTAGCAGCAAAGTTAGCCATTTGGGAGGTTAAATGAGGAAAAATGCAAACCTGAAATCCGAAGAACCTTAGAAAAAAGAAGAAAATGAGGTGCGGACGTATGATAAAGATGAAAAGCTCGAAGAAATCAACAATGGTGGAAAATACAATTGTGGGAAAGGAAACAGTAAAAATAGGAGGGGGTATTTATACCCTTGGTGTATTTATATCTACCCACAGCCAGATGATGCCACGTGGAACCCACTTGTATGATCAACGATCGAATTTCGCCTAGGAAACAGTTAAAACAGCTGTAAATACGTCACATCAGTCAGGAAGTAAAAGGACAACATCGGTCCACGTCACCTAAACGTCACCAACTTGATGAGGAAGCTTCGCGGAAAAGATACGTGATCACGAAATGCGGCAAACCATTAGCAATAAAAACGAAGTCTAGCACTGATCACCGCACGCAGGACATAGTCCGCAGGCAATATCATACTAGACTGGGGGGACTTGATGACGTATAGTAGGCATACCAAGCCTCCGGGCTTGGGCCACACTATCACTTGGGCTTTTAGGCCCAACTTAGCAGTTATAGGCCGAAACTAAACCCAATCCTGCATTGGTCACGGCCCGGACACAGCAAAACGGACGCGGACCTAACTATAGGATACTTCCGTCCACGGAAAGCACACGCGTCCATACACACGGTTATTACAGAACCTTGCCCGACAAATGACCCACTCTGGCCACTAACTAAAAAAACAAAATATTAGGAAACCCTAATATTTCGTTCGCTTATAAAAAAGGACCTTCTGACACAATGAACAAGACGGTTTTCTCACTCTACATACACATATTTTCTCTCTCTACATGTTTACTTACTTTCACGCCGGACTCTAACCGTGGGGTCCGTCCCCACGGTAAGACTAACGGTTTATTTGATTGTGCAGGAAATCATCACTTCTCTTGCTCTAGTACAAGATCTAATGCTCAAATCATTCGGGAACTCGACCCGACGTACAATTTGAGTCCTATTCTAAACCCTACACTTATTTTGTACTAACATATGTTAAACAAGTAATCGATGCCATCGTTTCGCGACGAGTTGCAAAGATAGAAACTTATTTTAGAAAATATTTATAAAAAGTTCGACCAAAACAAACGTTCGACCACATAAATTCTCATGACCATAACCTATCGAAATCCCAGAAACAGTTGCAAACAGTTAATCAAGTTATCTTCTTAGCTTATTTTTTGATTTTGGTTTTTCTCTTTTTACGGCTAATCATTTATATCTGGAATTTGATCCAAGTCTGGTTCAACAAATGTGTTTCTTTGTCTTTGTTGTTTTGCTACTCGTAAGTTCAATAATGCAATTCCAACAACATTACAGACACCATCTTTTTTCATTACGTTTTGATACAGCTATTAGCTAACAAAAACTACTCTAAAAAGAATAAAGAAATAAGCAATCCAAAAAAGCTTAATCGTTTGTACTTGTAGCCTTGTAGGCATGACTATAAATGAGTCGAACTTCAACTAAATTATACACTAGCATTGATTAATGGTTTTAAGGTTAAGCTCAAAACATGAACTAAGTCTACCCGGAAGCAGACTTTCTACTCGCGGGTTTCTCAAAGATAGGGACATGATTTGTCTACATTTCACCTTTCTCGTACCCTGCTTAGCGGGATTAGGTTCGTTGTTGTTGTTGATATATACACAAATTTAAATCTCACTAAATTTCTATACTCCAAATCAACTGGTGAAAAGCTTTACTCGTATCATCTTAATTAACAAAGGCATTAATCATTTTAAACCTGTTATCAGTATTGTAAAAATCGGCCGAGGCGGCCGATTAATCGGCGCTAGGCGGAGACAAACCCCCAGATTTTGACTATTTGGACCGGTCAAAAATCAGTCAACATACCGATTAATCGGATAAAAAATCGACCAAATCAAATAAAAATCGGTTATGTTGGCCAACTTGGTAAACGTTGTTCCACTTTTCCAAAATTTGAAACTAAGGTTTTTATTTCAATATACATCCCGTCGGTTCACAAAATCTGTCTACACACCTATTCAAATGCAACTCGAGTAGTGATTTAACACAAAATTTGAAGATATGCTCGTTTTTCTTATTTCAATTGAATGTGATGACACTAATTGAATTCAGAAATTGATTTTTGAA
Organism: Tanacetum coccineum; assembly: GCA_026074375.1. Lineage (NCBI taxonomy): Eukaryota > Viridiplantae > Streptophyta > Magnoliopsida > Asterales > Asteraceae > Tanacetum > Tanacetum coccineum. The sequence continues at coordinate 31,061 of BQNB010026297.1, read as the reverse complement.
AGTTAATCGAACGATCTAAACTTTGAACCTTAAAGTATTTGAAGCTTTCGTTTATGTTATATGTATAATTTCAAAATTTTATATTTTTCGTCCCTTAAGTTTGGCCAAATTGCATTTTTCGTCCCAAACATTACGGAAGTGCAAGGATCGTCCTTGTGGGGAAACCTTTGGTGCAAGTATCGTCTTTCCCCACATGGACGATCCTTGCACTTTTGTAACGTTTGGGACGAAACATGCAATTTGACCAAACTTTAGCGACGATTTATGCAATTTACTCTATAAAAAATCTTATCCGATTAATCACCGCCTAACGCATTAATCACTAGGCGATACCCGGCCGCCCAGTACTTTTACGATCTTGGCTTTTATATAAACAAAACATGATGACAGAAATCAAAGGACCAACCACACTTTATACAGAGCAAAGTCGTTTCGACCTACTATGGAATTCGCCCATCTTGCCACCTATACTCGAATACCATCTCGTCACACTTCTGCACACATACGAATAGCTCGGATCAGAAAGGAGGTTACACGAGTGAAAAAAAACGACATTAAGCAAACGTTTTTGTTCCAAAATACGTTGTAACATTAATCCCTTTTCTAGAATACCGAGTATGAGTCATTATATATATGGAATTTATTCAATAACACTAACATTAAGAAACAACATTCTGAATCATAAACTAAAACAGTGAAACCGCATGAGTATTCTTTGTTATAGTATTTGGAATAGTCTACACAACTGGTCCAGTAAATGTATAGTTTTGTGATAGCAGGTCTTCTTCGTTGTGGAAAGAGTTGTCGTCTCAGGTGGACAAACTACCTCCGTCCAGGCATCAAACGTGTTCCCTTCACTCCTGAAGAAGAACAGCTTATCATCCAGTTGCATGCAATTCTCGGCAATAGGTGCATTTATATGTGTTTAGTAAACTTGTTTTCCCATGATGTTGAGACTACAACCACAAAGTACAATTTTTAGCGTGTATCTGACTTGTATCTTTCAGGTGGGCTGCAATTGCTGTTCGATTACCAGGAAGAACAGATAACGAAATCAAGAATTATTGGAACAGTAACCTAAGAAAACGACTCATCTCCATGGGCCTCGACCCACAAACCCATCAACCCTCTTGTTTAGGAGCGTCACCAAAAGGACTCCCCTCCTCTTCTTCCACCAGCCACATGGCGCAGTGGGAGATTGCTAGGCTCGAAGCCGAGGCACGACTCTCAATGGACTCTTCATCTTTGTTACCACTCCCATCACCCAACAAGACAACCCACCCCAACAAGACAACCTACCCTGACTATATCCTACGTATTTGGCACTCAGTAATCGGTGAATCTTTTAGAAACCGAAAGCCGGTCTGCTTTAGTCCTGCTTCTCAGGCTTCGGTCTCTGGGACAACCGGCGAAATGGCGCCTACAACAGACAACCCACTCCCATCACCCAACAAGACAACCCACCCCAACAAGACAACTTACCCCGACTATATCCTACGTATTTGGCACTCAGAAGTCGGTGAATCTTTTAGAAACCGAAAGCCAGTCTGCGTTAGTCCTGCTTCTCAGGCTTCGGTCTCTGGGACAACCAGCGAAATGGCGCCTACAACAAAGCCCGAACTAGACACAGAACTCTCATGTGCCACAAGGAGCGATGACTGTACAACTTCTTACAATGGGTTGACCCACCCATTAAGCCCAAGTGAAATGGAAGATTCATCAGATACTGAAGTACAATTGTTTTTTAATTTCCATGGGCCCGATGATATGAGTTTCTTAGAAACTCAGGTAAATTAGACATCAATCAATTAGACATCAATCAGGTTCTGTTTTGGTAATAGTGAACCTGTAGTTGATCAGTATATAATATATGATGACTCAAGTTTCTTTCTTCTGAAGTCTTCAGCGTCTTTTGATTAGTAGTAAACACATTGACATGTTGCAGAAAACTTTCCCGAATGTCATGTGTTTTTTTGGTTATCAGTAAAAACATTGACATGTTGCAGATATTTCCCCAAGTCATCGTGTATTTTGATTAGTAGTAAACACATTGACATGTTGCAGAAAACTTTATATATAATATTATTATGAAATTCGTTACAAGCCAACTATGTTCTTCCTATACAACATGCCAAATAAACAAACAAACATTGGATGACTGATAAATATAAAAGTAACTTACAAAGTTGACAGTTTTTTTTTTAGATATTTTGAATGAGGTTTAACCTCCGAAGCATGCGATAAGCTTCTTTGGGACTGTGCCAGTGGCCCGATATTTGGCAGCCAACTCCTCTGCTTTCAAATTATCTTCTGATTTCTTGGCCGCAACCATGGCTCGTTTTTCTTCAGCTTGCTTGTGAATCAAACCCGCCTTGTTTTTCATCTTTTCTGCGTATTCTGCTTTCTTTTTGTCAAATTTCTCCTGCTCAAACAAACATGTGACTTTTGTAGGTACCGAGCACTTGTTTTTTCTAGTTATTACTTAATATTATGCAACAAGAAGACGACTATAAGTTTTAATCTAATGATACATGGTGGGTGCTTCAGTTGTCATTAGCTTTACATTAAAGATCATGTTGTAGATGATCAACGTATGATAAAACAAAATAAAGATTATATGGATTAAAAAGCATTTTAGCCATAAAGAGTACCTCAATTTGTTTCAATTTGGCTTCAATATCAGCCCTCTTAGTGTTTTCCCAAGCGGTTATAGCAGATAGCTCCTTATGTGCCCTGTTGATTCATTTACACACACACGACCAAAATGATTAACAACAGAAACTTGTGGGTGAGAACGAACTATGCTGCAAGTATAGAAAGTGGTTCAAGTTTGGGCATTAACTTCAGCAAACTATATCAATATGATCAGAAAAGTCATATCAAATTATTTTCTATAGTTCTAATCATGTGACAGACTTGTAATTTGTTCAATCTTAAAAAAGTAACTGAAGCTTGACCTAAAAACAACGAATCATCCGTACCTGTTAACTTAAGTCAAACCAAGACCATGTTTAACTAATAACTTACTTGTTTTCCACCTTAGACTTTTCAGTTTCCTCCCACGCTTTGATGAAAGACAACTTCTTCTCCTTGTCAACCTCAGCCAACGCAACATCTATATATAAACAATTCCACCAAATAAGCTTCAAACAGAACAGATCTCTACCAAAACCGTTATGCTCATGATTGAACTGAATTTTGGTATCGACATACTTACCTCTATCAAGTGAGCTCTTCGCTTTCTTCACCTCAGTAACCGGAGTCTCTGAGACACAATTACAAGGTTCAAATTAATAAAAAAATCAGGTTAACACCATGAATCTGATAACAAGCAATTAGAGAAAACACGAGCCATGTATGAACAACACAAAATGCTCATGTATTATATTGCCTACCTTTAACAACAAGAGCCATAGTGTGATACTATACGTTTCGAGTTCTTTCTCAATAGTACAATGAACAAAGATCACAGTAGTTTAACAGTTAATATAATGGAGCATTATTCTCCTCCAATTTGTAAAGGCTACATATTCTTTCCTGACAGATTTATTGACATTTTTTTAATGTAATAAAGACTAATTTGTGGGGCTATAAACCAGCCTTTTTTTAACTGTTTGCATTATTAAAGAAAATAATTAAATATACAAGGAATTAATCCTTTATCAAAAGTGCAAGGCCTCAAAAATATTGGAATATAACATCAAATGTGACCAGAATCCATCAAAGACAAGCACCTTCTAGTCACTAACTTAAAAGAAAGATCCCAAAGAATAACTAACAGAATAAATACGAAATATAAAACTTGAGCGTAGTTTCTACACCTATCAACACGGGTGTGCACGGTTCGGTTTGGGTCGGTTTTTGGCTAAAACCGAAACCGAACCGAAATATTCGGTTTTTATAAAACCAAAAACCGAAACCAAACGGAAATTTTTCGGTTTTTGAAAAATTAAAAACCGAACCATCGGTTTCTAGTTTCAGTTGGTTTTTCGGTTCGGTTTTTTCGGTTTCTTCTGCTCACCCCTACCTATCAACATATACAACATGACCTATGTATTTTTTTTATTTTTTTATTAAAAAGAAAACAGCCCGTGACTTACTCCGTCCGTCCCAAATTTATTGTCAACCGACAAAAGACACACGGTTTTAAAAAACATAATTATTAGCTTTATATGTCTTACTTTCTACATAATGTCAATTTTACCTTTAATTAATAAATTAAATGTCTTATTTAAAGTTTGTAATATTAGTTTCAAGTTTCAACAAATGTTAAACTTGATCAACTTCTTTGACTATTTTTAGCAGTGAAACAATTAAATTGGAACGATGGTAAAACAAAACCGAAACCTAAACTATTACTATTAAAACTTTACAAGCATTTGTTCAAATGAGTTGTTAGATAATCTCCTCCAAAACACAATCCAACTCAGACGTCACATTTAAATCTATGTCCACAACTCATTAAAATATAAATAAATTAACTAGAATAAAAGAATTAACAACATATACAAAATGACCTAATGCTATTTCTTATTTTTTTATTAAAAAGAAAACACCAGTGACTTACTTCGTTCCTCTGGTCTGCCGGACTCAAAAGCACACGGTTTTAAAGGCCTTTGGTCATGGGGGATCACCCCAATAATCGGGGTTTTTCCTTATTTTTTGTTGTTTGGTTGACACTTTTGGCTAGTGTGCCCCACTCAAAAACCAAAAAGGTGGGTTTATAACAAAGTAAGGAGAGTGGCCTCCTTTTAGAAAAAAAACAAATCTTTCTACAACAAAAATTACGTGGACAATCAGTGACCATATATGTATAGTTTTTTCTTTGACTTTTATGTTTTAAAACAATGTTTACTTATTAAATAATTATTAATATTTTAAATATATATATTTTTTATTTTTATATTAAAACCAAATTCAAATTCAAATTCAAATCTAAATCATAATTCTAAACCCATCTACAACCAAACAGACCCTTAAAAAACATAATTATTAATGCTTTATATGTCTTACTTTCTACATAATTTACCTTTAATTAATAAATTAATGTCTTATTTAAAAGTTTGTAATATTAGTTTCAAATGTTAGTAAACTTGATCAAACTTCTTTGACTATGTTTAGTATCGAAACAATTAAATTGGAACATCGTAAAACAAAACCGAAACCTAAACTATTACTATTAAAACTTTACAAGCATTTGTTCAAATGAGTTGTTAGATAATCTCCTCCAAAACACAATCCAACTCAGACGTCACATTTAAATCTATGTCCACAACTCATTAAAATATAAATAAATTAACTAGAATAAAAGAATTAACAAAAATAAAAAAGTATATACTTTGAGCAGCAGAAACAGGGAGAGACGTGGCATCATCAGTCTTAGTTTCCGGCACAACAACAGGCTTCTCCGGTATAACCTCAACCGGTGCCGGAGTTTCCGGTTGAATAGTTACAGGTACTTCAGCAGTAGCCATAATAAATCAAATGAAAATATTATAAGCGTTAGTTAGTGGTTACTGGTGAGTGTGTGTTTGTTACTATTTATCAGACGATGATGAATTAGGCGGAGTATGTTAAGGAGTGTATGGAAGCAGTGGGTCGTTTGTTTAAATGTGTGGATAATGATGAGTTACACTCTTTGTGTGTTTGTTGTTGCCGACAGGTAATACGGGTATTTTACGCGGGTATTGCCCCGGTCGACTAACTTATACGCTGTCATTTTGACCTGTTTGCTTGTTTTCTTTCTTATTTTTAATTGCATGAAAATGTATTTTATAAAGAGTTTCTTCGGTAAAATATATTACGTTAAAAAAAAGTTAAAGTGCAAAGATGTAGGTGAGATCTTACATTACAACTTGTTACCCGGCAGAACAAGAACGTATAATTTGTGTTTAAACCAAAACAACATAAGATGAGATTGACATATCAATCTCATGATACAACTATTTCTATGCAAATGTGACACAACCCATGAAGCAAAAATAAATTGAGTCATAAGAAATGCTAGTATTCATACGAAAACCATCAACCGCTATAGGCATTTTCATGCTCCACTTCCTCAGTCGCCTGTCCCATGTCATCAAAACTCATATCCTCCCTATCAAAGTAGTGAACCTTCGTTTCAGGAGAGAAAACTATGTTTTTTTTAGGAGAGTCTGCTTTCATACCCGACCAAATACCAGTTTTCCTATGAGTCTTTTTGGGAGGAGCCTTCACCTTCTTTCGTGCATCATCAACCAAGTCATCGATATGTTTCCCATTATATTCCACAAAAACATTTTCGACTTTCTCACTATCATTATCATCCATTATACTTTCAACATCATTACTAGCCTTTCATGATTCATTATTCACCTTAAATTTTTTATCTTTCTCCATAAGAGCATCAAACAAATTCTGTAACAAAACAACATTGATTTCTTGTAAATTCGACACGTCCTTACCCTTATTATTAGGCTTCGGAGCAGATGGTTCCTTATTCTCTTTAGGTTGCGATGTAGAAGCCTCACCATTCACATTAACCGGTTTGCTAACATGACGATAGTAACAGTTTGGTTTAGGCTTAGTCAACCAAACGCCATCAATGTGCCTAGGTTTACTATTTTGTTTTCTTTTCCCATGCTTAAGTAACCTCCACAAACCCATCATCCGATACCTGATTTGGAACATCAGCCTTAACCTTTTTAAGATATTGATCATCATTGTGATCAAAGATTTTACACGTATCAAAACAAGGGGTTGCCACTCATATTCAATATCAATCGTTTCCATTGTGTGTCCCAACCCATTTTGAAATGGAATAGCCATTACTAAGGAGTCCATAAGAGCATTGGCAGATGACACCTTAATAAGAGCCCTAACATAGGTGTTTCGTCCTCATGAGTTAAGACACATGTTAATCGTGTAAGCATCAAGCATAATAGGTCGACCCAACTTAGTAATCAAACTAAGCCCAATTTTAGAATATGCTACAATAGGCACGTTATGAAGCTTCATCCAAACGAGCACCGTTGTTATTTCATCCTTTTTAAGCCTAGAGTTAGGCGTCCACACGTTTAATATTATTGGAACCAATTGAATTAATCATGGTCCGTTTTCAAGAACCTTGTCCATACCTTCCTTTATGGAAAATTGGAAGAAGAAGAATCCATTAATCAACATGACACGTTCAATTTCATACTTCGCCCAAGCGATTCTAACATAATTCTCAACAATCGGGAATGTAAATCTCCTACCAATAAAATAGGGTATTAGCAAAATGACTACTTACCTCCTCAACCGACACCAATGGAATAGCCACATGTGTTCCTTGAACAATCTCATCAATGGTTAACGCAGCAAGATGTACCGTCCTCTTGGTAATTTTTTCCTTAAGAATTGAAGCAAACGAAATCGGCTTTGTGCACCCATTATCAGATTCCCCATGATCGTCATTCAAACAAACCTTGGAAGCATTCAACACCTTGGCATGTATCTTGATAGGTGCCTCGCTATATTTTTGCGTAACTTGAGGTGCAGGTTCCTCAACAGGAATGTCAAATTGCATGCGTCGATATGGTTTCAAGGGTTGGCCATCCTTTCCAACCAGTTTCCCTTCAATGTTCTTAACCTTTGAGGTTGAGTTACCAAGCAGCGAACCACCCGTCTGCATTACTCTCGAACCCACATACGAAAATACAAATTCAGCACAAGCAACCAATGATTAAGGCAATACAAAAGATAACGAAACCCTAAAAAAATAGGGTTTAAGCGAACGTCAAAACAACCCTAACCACCCACCATAATAGATGTAGATTTAGTAATGATGTGATAATGATTTATACAGCGCTGACACAAGAAACCAACAACAATAAAAGCGATATACTAGAAAAAGATAATCGAAACCCTAAAACCTAAAGGATCGAACAACCAAATAAAAAACCGTTAATGAAACATAACCAACGATTATGATACGACCCGGTTTGGGTTGTATCGGGATAGTAGCACCACTTCAAGCGTGTGCGAGCTCCTTAAGAATATAGAGAGAAGACTAGACAATTTATTTGACAAACTTCATTGATTCATTCATAACATTATGACACCTTAAATACTAGTTTATGAGATAACTCTCACAAACATAAGATTTATCCTAACATGACTCAAACACATATCCTAAACAACCACTCCAACACTTATCCTAATAAAACATAATAAATAAACATGACAATTATCCAACCAAAGGCGTAACATTCCTCACTTCTTCAGAACCACCTTGTCCTCAAGGTGTTGTCTAAAAAATCTTGATTCCTGGATCCCATATTTTTCTTTGAATTTTAATCTCCTTTCCCATGGCAACATTCGTGTTTTCAAAACTTACCAGTAATAGCAATGGCCTTGATCTGTTTATCGATACCCACTTCAAAAAAATAACCAAACTCTCACCAATATCAAAAACATCGTCTATCGCGCTACTAACCTTATAAACACCATTATCTTCATCAGCATCTAATGACCCTTTAACCTCAGGTGAAGCAAATTCACCCTGTAATGGTAATGGGAGAATGACATCTATTTTCTTTTCAACGATGTGCTCTTTATCTTTGTAACAATCCGTATTTTTGATCAATGTACGACGCTATTAAATTCACTATCTATTTTTTTTTCGTACGCGTTCGCTTTTAATTTTAATCAATACGTTAAATCGTGTGAACTAAAAAATCAACAATTAGCGTAAACGGACACCAAACGAATTAAAGTTTTCGTCAAGTGAGCATTATATTATTTTACGAAAGTAATATTTAACTTTTTATATTTTATTGGTTACGAAGAAAAAAAAAAGTTTTCGTTTCGCGATAAAACATGTTTAGGCATACCCGGAACCATAATAATTAATTTACGCTTCAACAAATATTTATTTTTATTTCCAATGACTAAAGTTTTATAAAACATTACCCACACTTATAAAATAGGACGCCCATATACAAGAAATAAGCCGAGGTTTATAAATTCTCAAGTATTACACATTTCATTTACTTACAACTTTCAAAAGAAAAGTGATACTTTCATTTTACATTCTTTTTCAAGGATTAACACAAGATAAATTGCAAGTGAAATACCTAGTAAATATTTCTCCTCTTTTTCATGAGATAATCTCAACTATTTGGTGACAAAGAAACATAAGTATTAATGTTAAGGCATGTACATACATTAGCTAGTAAAGACCTAGCCATGACTAATTGAATTTGACCAAGACTTTCCTCATTTTACTCATCTTGTTCCCAAGACCAACTTCCCCCCCCCCCTTTGAAAGTCCTTGGTCTTTCTTTGACCACCCTTATTATATATACTACTAGCATTCACTCTTTCCTACATAACACTTAGCAAAGAAACCAACTCAATCTCTCCCTCCTCCTCTCTAGCTCACGGCAAACAAACCCCCTTTACATAATCCATACAAATTTTTCTTCAACATATTCAAGCCATCACACATCATTTCTAAGATATACTAAGGTGTTTGCAAGCCTTGGTTAACCATTTGCAAGTATTGAAGCAAAGAAAGTAAGATTAAGGTTTATAACCTAATCTAGGCATTATTGGCGACGTTTTTCAAGGGAGATATAATTAAGGTTTATTGTGACATTTTGTAGATGCGTAGGGGTGCGCTCGGTCCAGAGAGGACCGGACAGATCACGACCGGTGGGATTCCGACCTTGGACGAGACCGAAACTAGCCAAAACGGGCGGGACCGAAGACCGGACAGAACATGGGACGGTCCGGTACGGGTCCGAAGGTTCGAAAACGGTCTTCTGGTCCCGGTCCGGTCCTATCTCGCATTATCATCGTTGTTTTTCGGTTCGGACCGATATCGACTTGACCGAACTTGTTCCAAAACACCGGTCGAGGACCGACCGAAATACCCTTCAGTCCAGGTCCGTTTCGGTCCGGTTCGTCCAGGTTTACGGTCCAGAGTCTTCCCGGGTCCGAGGTATGGACTCACCCCTAGTTGAGCGTTATGTTTTCTTTCTTTTTTTTCTCTGTGGTTAGCAATTTATTTTTTTCTAGTTTTATGTATAGGCATATATCTTTGAATTTTTAATTTTTATTTTTTATTTATTGTGACAGTCATTTTTTTTTGTGTTAGTGGTATTTACTCGTATTCGATAAAATTTGATCCCTTCCCCCTGATTAATAAGTAGGTTTAAAATGTAGGTAAATAGATAAATAATACACACACAGGGTTAAATGATACAACGATAAAGGACCGAATTTTTAAATGTTTAATGTTACATATTAAAAATGAAAATAAATAGCTACACAAGAAAACTATTTAAAAAAATTTAAGTAAGCTATATGTTTGTAAATTTTTTCTTTTAATTTAAGATTTTGAATTATAGTGCTGAAACTGTAAGTTAATCATTGCTACAACATGCATATTAGTTGTTTGACTCATGGTTGTTAAGATTCCGATCCTGATCCTAGGATCTTACTGCAAAGCAAAAACGATCCAGATCTTACATGGGATCTTTGCATACTTAAGGATTTATAGTGATCCGATCTTAACCATACCGGGATAGGATCTTATAGATTCTACTCCGATACGATCTTACTTTTCTCGCACCACAAAACTAAAAAAACTACTAATTATGGGTTGTGTTTAGTAGAATTTAAAAAATAACATGTTAATCTTCTTAAACCTTTCATAATCATAATTTAGGACAATATTTCTATGAAAAATTCATATAATTTTCTGTTTCTGATATATAATATTTTGTAGATTTGTATAATATTATAAAGACTATTAAGAGAATGACATAATAGTGGGAGCTTACGATCCCGATCCTATCTAGATCTTGCAAAAATGAAAACGATCATGGATAAGATCCCTGTCCGCGTATATACCGGACGGGCCCCATATCCGAACGGGTCGTACGGGTCCGGACGGGCGTACTACATCAACCCGAAAGAAGACAAAACGTTAGACTCGATAAAGAAGGACACCTCTTCAAACTGTTGGATAATAACAAGCACTTATGCAACATCGCTATCCCGGGAATTAAGGAGCGATGTCTCCAAGGATTACCGACACCCAGGGCAAAGGCTAGGCATAGGTCGTCTCTTTCATTCCCAATGTGTCAAGAACAGTACTTCCAAACAGTACTTCAAGTAGTATAAATACCCCAACATTTACTGCTTGAAAGGCAGGTTTTCACCACACACACACACATTTACTACTCATAGCCCTTTCGGCTCTTACAAAGGTACTTACTTTCGCGCCCGAGCTTGGTCCTGGGTCAACACCCGGGGCGAGCTAACGGGTTTTCTGTCTTACTTTCAGATACTTAGGTGGATTATTCATCTAGAAGCGTGGGAACTCTCCTATTTCCTCTAGAACGGTAAGCTACTTAAACAAATTGGCGCCATTCGTGGGACTTCTGATCTTATCTACCAAGAATGACTAGTCCCGTTAGAGGTGGAGCTCCAGAGAGTCAAGACGAAGGGCACATATCCGCCATGAAGTCTATAATCAAAGATCACAACAAGCGAAACAAAGCTAACCCGATATGGCTGAACTTCGAGATAGAAGACCAAGACCCTAACGAAGATCGCATTGTGAAGGGAAAAGAGATTGATGATGAAGATCTAAGTAAGCCTTTCAAAGAAACATTAAGGACGCCCTTTACGCGAAGAATAATCGAGTTCTCCGGTCCAGAATATAGCTTGCCAACCAACATTGCATTGTATAACGGGTCCACTGATCCGGCAGACCATTTGAATCGTTTTGTGGGGGCTGCGAACTCGGGGGGATTGGCCCATGCCGGTATGGTGCCGAATGTTTCAGTAAACATTGGACGGATCAGCCAGGGGATGGTTCGAAAGCCTTTCCCCCAATAGCATAGATGAATGGTGGAAATTAAGAGAGGCTTTCACCACTAGATATTCAACCAGGAAAGCGTGTTATAAAGAACCTCACGAAATCACCAAGATAGCAAGGAAAGCCAATGAAACCCTAACGGCATTCAAGGAAAGATAGACTGTGGAGACATGATTCATCATTGGTGTCCCAGAACTTATGAAGATTTCATCATTCATGGACTCTGTTAAGTCCCCCGAATTAGCTAAGCGTTTTGCTAGTAATGTGCCTAAGACGGTCGATAAAATGATGAAACGTTTAAATGAGTTCGTAAGGGCCGAGGAGGCGTATGCCTTTGCGGAATTACCGCCAGGAGAATCACGAGACATCCATCGTTGATTGTCTTTTTCAGCAGGATCACGAGACGTCTACCAACGACTGACTTTTCCAGCTTCCAGAAGAGACGACCGAGACGGTCGGAACAGCCAGGGAAAAGATTTCCGAAAGGGCGACTATAGAAATTCTTACAAGGCCAGAGACAACTTCAATACAGGAAGACACAGAGATTACAGAGCTCCATACCCCCAAAGGGAGCAAGCAAACAGAACCGTACCGGTACTTTCATTAGATTCCTTGACAAAGTGCCCTAAAGAAATACTGGCAACGGAAACGCAACTGCAGTTACCACCACCAAGACCTGTGGCTAATCCGTTAAGGACGGGCGACCCGGACAAATACTGTGATTATCACCAGGACAAGGGTCATCACACAAATGACTGTATCCAATTAAGAAAGCAACTGGAAATCGCTTTAGAATCGGGAAAGCTGAATCACTTGATGAAAGACCTGAGGCAGAGGGTGGAAAGGAGACAAAACAGAAACCCTCCAGCGCCGAAGGTAATTAACATGGTCGACGTTCACTCTTCTAAAAAGAAGAAACGAAAGGACCGCGAAGCAACGGGGGGGGGGGGGGGGGGGGGGGGGGGGGGGGGGTGGGGGGGGGGTGGGGTGGGGTGGGGGTGGGGGGGGGTGGGGGGGGTTGGATGAACACCCCCATCTCCTTCCCACCAATTATGACGGATGACGCGTCGGATGAGCCACTGATAATAGAAGCAGAGATTGAAGGATATCTTGTAAGACGGGTCTATGTGGACGAAGGATCATCGGTGGAGGTCATGTTCGAACATTGCTTTGAGAACCTGCCTGCGAAAGTGAAGGCTGGACTCAGGGAAACTAGAACGGATTTGGTGGGTTTTGCAGGGGAGGTAGCAAAACCCTTGGGAAAAATTGACCTGGAAGTATGTTTTGGGAATGAAGGGTTGAGCCGGAGGACATCAATGAAATTCATAGTCATCCGTGCACCATCTCCTTACAATGTAATACTTGGGAGACCAGGCCTGAAGATATTGCATGCTATCCCGTCAACTATTCATTCAATGATCAAATTTCCAACTCCAAAAGGAATAGCTACTTTGATCGCTCGAACAACCATAATTGCTGAATGCCGACTCAGAGAAGAGAAACAGATGGTAAGGGAAGAAACGCCCCAAGAAGAAGAAGGTGCGGATGCTACCGAGCAGATAATTGTCAACCCAAGCTTTCCAGACCAGATGGTCACCATTGGAGGAAGACTCTCCAAGGACTGTAAGGATCAACTGAAAACACTTTTGAAGGGCAGCATGGAGGTGTTCGCTTGGGAACCTGCCGACATGACTGGAGTCCCTCGGAAGATCATAGAGCATGCTCTCAATGTAAACCCTTCCCTCGATCCAGTATGTCAAAAGAGAAGAACCTTCTCCCCCGAAAAAAGTGAGGCAGTTACTAAGGAAGTAACCGAATGGATCAAAGCAGGGATAGTCCGTCCGGTCAAATACCCGACATATATCTCCAACCCGGTTTTAGTCAAGAAGTGTGACGGATCCTGGAGAATGTGTATCGATTTCAAGAACCTAAATTCCGCCTGCCCAAAGGATTATTATCCTTTACCCAACATAGACTGCAAAGTTGAAGCGGTTATGGGTTTCAAGTACAAGTGTTTCCTGGATGCCTACAAAGGGTATCATCAAATCCAAATGGCAAAAGAGGACGAGGAAAAGACAGCCTTCTACACGGAACAGGGAACGTACTGTTATACGAAGATGCCGTTCGGCTTGAAGAACGCAGGGGCCACCTATCAGAGACTGGTAGACTCGACTTTTCAAAACCAGATAGGAAGAAACCTGGAAGCATACGTAGATGATATGGTAATCAAAAGTAAAGAGGAGAAAAGTCTCTTGGCTGATATAGCAGAGACATTTGAAAGCTTGAAGACAATAAACATGAAGCTCAATCCCAAAAAATGTTCGTTCGGAGTAGAGGAAGGCAAATTTTTGGGATACATGGTCACTTCGGAGGGAATCCGGGCGAATCCTAAAAAGACCAGAGCTATATCAGATCTTCAATCTCCTAAAACATTGAAAGAAATGCAAAGCCTCAGCGGGAAACTAGCTTCTTTAAACCGTTTCCTAGCCAAATCAGCCGAAAGGGCCCTCCCTTTCTTCAACACACTCAAAAATATAACAAAGGAGAACAAGCACGAATACCGATGGACCCCGGAGGCGGAGGAGGCCTTCCAACAGATGAAGAGACTGATCATGTCACTTCCATCGTTGACACCACCTTTCCCGAAGGAGACGTTGTATGCGTACCTAGCGGTATCTAAGGAAGCGGTCTCAGCAGTACTCTTGACAGACCAGAATGGAAGGCAATGTCCCGTACAATATGTGAGCAGAACACTAAACGAGGCAGAGAGGAACTACTCCCCGTTGGAAAAATTAGCTCTTTCTTTGATTAACATGACAAGAAGGCTAAGGAGATATTTCGAAGCTCATCCGGTAAAGGTCATCACGGACCAGCCAATCAAAAACATACTCAGTAGGACAGAAGCTTCGGGGAAGCTAGCAAAATATGCAGTAGAGATAGGAACATACAAAATCTCCTTCATGCCGCAGAATGCAGTGAAGGGCCAAGTCCTAGCAGATTTCCTTTTTGATGCCCCAGATGGAGAAAAGGAAGATGATTATTTTCGGATGCCGAAGGTCCCACCGGAGATAGATTACACAGAGGCATGGACCCTTTACACGGATAGGGAAGCCAGCTCGAAAGGCTCAGGAGCCGGTCTAGTGTTGATTGAGCCCAGTAGAGTGGAATATGCCTATGCCATCCGGTTAACATTTGCCAGCACTAATAACGAGGCAGAATGTAAAGCTCTCCTAGCAGGGCTACGCATAGCGCGAAGGATGAATGTCTTATGGATAGAGGTTAAAGTAGATTCTAAGCTCGTGGCAAGTCAGGTTAATGGAGCATATGAAGCTAGCAAAGGCTCAATGATGAAATACCTAGCAAAAGCTAAAGAGTACATCTCAGAATTTAAGACCTTATCCATTGAAAACATACCACGAGAAGATAATCAGAAGGCCGACGTGTTGAGCAAACTAGCTACCGTTCCGTTCAACTACCTTACCAAAGAGATATTGGTCGAGGTCCTGAATGAACGGTCAACGGAGGTCCAAGAAGTACAGACTATAGTAGAAGAGGAGGGAGACAACTGGATGACTCCCATCATCAAGTACTTGGAGGAGGGCATAGTACCATCGGATAAAAACGAGGCACGAGCCCTGCGCGCCAAGATAGGCCAGTATACAATGGAGTCAGGAGTCCTATTCAAAAAGGGATATTTGATTCCTATGCTGCGATGTGTAGGACCTCTTCAGGCAAATTATGTCATTCGGGAAATTCACATGGGATCTTGCGGAATGCATGTAGGTCCTAGAGCAGTAGTAAGGAAGGCAATAAGACAAGGTTACTATTGGCCCACCATGCATGCAGATGCAAAAACGGAGGTAGATAAGTGTGACTCGTGTCAGATTCACTCACCGATACCAAGACTCCCAAAAACATTCATGACTTCCATCATGGCCCCGTGGCCTTTCTATCAGTGGGGAATGGACATACTTGGTCCGTTAACTCCGGCCAGAGGAGGAGCTAAATTCGTAGTTGTGGCCATTGATTACTTCACCAAGTGGGTAGAGGCAAAGCCGCTGGTCAAGATAACGGGCAAGGAAATAATCCGCTTCGTGATGGACAATATCATATGCAGATATGGTCTCCCAAGAATCATTGTCACGGACAATGGGGCACAACTGATAAACGACCCCTTCAAGAGTTGGTGTAAAAGGTTTGAGATTCAACAGATGAATACAGCGGTAGCTCATCCACAGGCTAACGGTTTAGTCGAAAGGGCAAACCGAAGCCTCATGGAAGGAATCAAAACTAGGTTAGGAAGGGAAAAAGCAGGATGGGTGGACGAATTGCCGAATGTACTATGGGCCCACCGCACCTCAATCAAGCAAAGCAACGGCGAGACCCCCTTCAGCCTAACTTACGGGAGTGAAGCGGTTATTCCGGCAGAAATAGGCATGCCGTCCTACCGAACGTTGATGATTAGGGAGGAGTTCAACGAAGAAGAGCAACGCTTGAACCTGGACTTACTGCAGGAACGAAGGGAAGCGGCCGCTATACGAGAAGCCAGATACAAGTCAAAAATGGAGCAGTACTACAACAAGAAAGTACGTCCGGCGGGATTTAGGCCAGGAGAGTTTGTATACCGCAGGAATGAGGCTAGCAGAGTGGAGGATCAGGGGAAGCTAGGTCCCAAGTGGGAAGGCCCATACAGGGTTACAGAAGCATTCGAAAATGGCTCCTATAAATTGCAAACGATGGAGGACAAGGTAGTTCCTCGAACTTGGCACGCGATCAACTTACGCAAATGCTATTTGTAGGTTTTATTATTTTATGAGTTCTGTATCCCTACACATTATATTTAACTAGTGAATGTGATAGCTCATACCCCAAATTTCAATGGGTAGAGCAATTTTCCGATGAATGATTGTTATAACCACTGTATATAGCAAACCCACAGACAACTAAGTCACAGGGACTAATAAACCATTCCGAAGGGCCTAGCCCCTCCGGATATGAAAAACCCACAGACAACTAAGTCACAGGGATTAATAAACCATTCCGAAGGGCCTAGCCCCTCCGGATATGAAAAACCCACAGACAACTAAGTCACAGGGACTAATAAACCATTTCGAAGGGCCTAGCCCCTCTGGATATGAAAAACCCACAGACAACTAAGTCACAGGGACTAATAAACCATTTTGAAGGGCCTAGCCCCTTCGGATATGGAAAGCCCACAGACAACTAAGTCGCAGGGACTATTAAACCATTCCGAAAGGGCCTAGCCCCTCCAGATATGGTAAACCCCCGGACTACTAAGTCACAGGGACTGATAAACCATTGCAAAGGGTCTAGCCCCTCCGGATAGGGTAAACCCATAGACAACTGTCACAGGGACTAATAAATCATACCAAAGGGCTTAGCCCCTTCGGACATAATAAATCCGGACCCGTCACAGGGACTGGTCAAGCGAAGGGGTTTAGTCTGGCCGAGCAGGACAAACCAGCAGATAATGGTTATAAAAAAAAATTCTAGGGACCGTAGATTGCCAAGAGGCGCATGAAAAAGAGACATACTAGGTAAAGGGAAGCACAGCAAGACAAGGCACTACAAAAAATATATAAGGCACAAAAGAAGAATGTCCGCAGCAGACTTTCGACAAAATAATACAATGTTCGGAAATAATCAAAAGTGCACCTACTTATTACATATATGTCCACACAGAAACATCTATTGCACACTAGCCCTTTGGGGGCACAGATTTAGACCTATCAGGAGCTTGGGAGGATGGATTAACTTTTGTCGGGGCGTCTTGGGGAGGAGGAGCAGGATACATCTTCAAGAGCTCCTAGACGGTCCGACGAGGAAGACCGGAAATCTTTTCTACGAAAGGATAGGTCTTGGTAAAAAGCTTGTCATACTCGACGGCCATCCTTGTATCTGAGTAAGGATCAAAACCTTGGACCTCCCTCAATACATCCATAAGGTCCTCCTCAGACCGTTTCACAGCTAATCCTTTAGCCCACCCGGCCTGAATGGCTAAGTTAAAAGGAATAGACAAGCTCTCCTTATACTCACGACTGTTCAAAAGACGCCTGACAACTGTAGGAAGGAGCTTCCCAATGGAATCAGTTTTTTCTTTCTCAAGGTACCCAAGCTTACTAATCACATAGGCGAAAATGATAAACAATTGCAAAGGGTCCTAGCCCCTTCGGATAGGGTAAACCACAGACAAAAATGTCACAGGACTAATAAATCATAACCAAAGGGCTTTTAGCCCCTTCGACATAATAAATCCGACCCGTCACAGGACTGTCAAGCGAAGGTGGTTACAGACCGGTCTAACAGACAAACCCTGCAGATAATGTTATAAAAAAAAATAGTTCTAGGACCGTAGAATGCCAGATAGCCATGATAATAAGACATACATGTAAAGAAACACAGCAAGACAAGGCACTACAAAAAATATATCAGGCACAAAAGAAGAATGTCACGTAGCAACTTTCGACAAATAGTAACAATGTTTGAATAATATCACAAGTGCACCTACTAAATACATATATGTCCCACACAGAAATTCTATTACACAACTACCCCCTTGGGCACAGATTTAGAACCTATCAGAGCTTGGAGGATGATTAACTTTTGTCGGAAACGTCTTGGGAGGAGGAGCAGATACATCTTCAAGAGCTCCCTGGACGGATCCGACAGGAAACCGGAAATCTTTTCATACAAAGATAGGTCTTGGGTAAAAAGCTTGTCATACTCGACGGCCATCCTTGTATCTGAGTGAGGATCAAAACCTTAGACCTCCCTCAATACATCCATAAGGTCCTCCACATAACCGTTCACAGCTAACCTTTGGCCACCCGCCATGAATGGCTAAGTTAAAAGTGAATAGACAAGCTCTCCTTATACTCATGGCTGTTCAAAAGACGCCTGACAACTGTAGGAAGGAGCTTCCCAATGGAATCAGTTTTTTCTTTCTCAAGGTACCCAAGCTTAGACACAAGCCTCTCATTCTCAACAGCCCTCTCGTTGGATACCCGGTCGGAAAAGACCAAAGCAGAATCTTTCCTAGCCAAGTGCACTTCCATTCCTTAATGTAAGGCTTGGTCAGCATTAACAGCCCTCCACTCATATCTCTCATCCCCCACTCCCCTAAACCCATAGCAACTACGGATAGCATAATCGGTTTCAAAAAATTCCGAAGTCCAATTATCCGTAATAGAGAAAAAAACCCAGTAACTCACGCTCAAAGCATCTACTCAACTTCTCCGAAAAAACCCGCATTTTCTCCTCAGACTTGCTGATGTCTGTTGGACAAAGTGTTGTATAAGTTAGACACATGGGTAAAGTTCGTCCGGGTGCTCACAAGCTGCCTAGTCACATCTTCACATCTTTCTTTCAGGGCTAAATGGGCATCATAAAGAGCTTTCACAATCGAAGGAGAGTGGTCAGTTTTTGAAGCCATGCCACCTCGGAGCAATACTAAACCCAAGCCCTATCCATGGCAGTATTAATATCATATAAGCCTAATCATCTCCTCTCAACACAGGGGGAGCCAATTGTGTAAACAATATCCCTGCTTTCTTCAGGAGTGTCCACTCGAGACCTTTGGTGGATTGGTCCATATATCATTCGGGAACAAAACGAGAACCAGTAACGGAGACTCACTCCATCGACGATTGATCTCCTAACTAAATATAACCAAGTTAGAAAATAACAACAAAGGCATACGCACGAAAAGAAATCTCGAGGATATACAAACATACCAGCTAGGTTAAGCGGACCACGGGAACAAGTGTCTTGACAACCGTCTTTCCCAGGCATTCGGGCAGAACAGGACTCTCAGTCAGACCTGGGTCTTATCGGCAGGATGAGTCTCGAACCGTCTCTCCGTTCCTCTTGACTCAAACGAAAAATCTCTCGCACGTGATCTACAGTATGATTATGAGTGGTGTTAACAGAATCGGTGAAGAGGATGGCTGACATGTATGTCATCTCGAGACTCACAGTTCCAGCATCGTCAACACTTTTAGCAGAAAGAGGGATTGGGTGCAACACTTCGAAGAGGACCTCCGGAAGAGGCGTCCAGTAAATCCTCCAACCCTCAGCACGGACAAGCCAGAAACCCTTACGCCCTCTTTCGGCGTCCCCTTCGAACCACCCTCACCACCAGCAGCTCTTGTTTCTCTCCAGGCACGCATCTTAGACGTCCGCACGGGCTTTCCTTTCCCTAATAGCACAATTTTGGGATCCAGAATTTACCACTTCCTTCAACCCGTGCATCTTTTCCGAAAGAGATTGGTTAACAGTAAAGACCAGTGGTTTGTGAGTATAAGCATCTCCGGCAGAAAGGCATCACCCTGTTTCGATAGTAGCGACCATCCAAGAGGGATAATCGTAATACTCAGACATCGTGACAACTGCAAAGAGAGAAAAATGATTCAGGAAAAAGAAAAGCATACCCTCCAAAACAAGAAAAAGGAAGGGGCCATAAATAAATAATAATGGGTCATTACCAATTCCCCCTCGTATCTTGAAAAATAAAGAAACCAAAGAACTCCATGTGGCCAACCCGGCGTGAAAAAAGTAATCCGGAAGGTACGGGTCAAATATTCGATGGCTTTGATCGGTCAATGTCACAACACAGAGGCGCAAGCCATCGTAGGAAGAGGATCATGTATGTCAAATCGTGATGCCATCCAAGCCATAGCCTGAGAATAAGCTCTTCGATCTAGAAAGAAAACAAAAACCCATTTGTTTTTTTTTCTTCGCACGCCTTTTAAACCGGAAAAGGTCCCTCGTTTAAAATCTTCCCACCGGATCCGTACCAACCCTCCTCATCAAAGGTAAACCCATCCCGTTTTTTGCCGATTTTTTATAAAATACACGAAACAAGTTCACCGAAGGGACAATGTGTAGACTCCGACAATATAACTCGAACAGGGTCAGCCGAGTCAACCCTAATAGTACTAACTGAAGATGATGGCACGCGGAAGTGTTGTGCATACTTTCAAAAACAAATCCATAAAAGGAAAAATACTTTTGATAGTGTTGGCACTCTCAACAAGCGTCTTCTGTCCGAACAACCCAACATAATGGAGTAGTAGTAAAAAGAAAATCGACGTTAGTGAGGCTCACTGCAAGACCCGGAAGAAACGTTATACGCATACCTAGCGGTGTCTAGGGAGGCGGTCTCCGCAGTACTCTTGACAGACCGGAATGGAAGGCAATGTCCCGTACAGTATGTGAGTAGAACACTAAATGAAGCAGAGAGGAATTACTCCCCGCTGGAGAAATTGGCTCTTTCATTGGTTAACATGACCAGAAGGCTAAGGAGGTATTTTGAAGCTCATCCGGTAAAAGTCATCACGGACTAGCCAATCAAAAACATACTCAGTAGGACAGAAGCTTCGGGGAAGCTAGCCAAATATGCAGTAGAGATAGGAACATACAAAATCTCCTTCATACCGAGGAACGCTGTAAAGGGTCAAGTCCTAGCAGATTTCCTTTCTGACGCCCCAGACGGAGAAAGGGAGGAGGAGTATTTTTGGAGTCCGGAGGTCTCTCCGAGGACAAACGACACAGAGGCATGGACCCTTTACACGGATGGGGCGGCCAGTTCAAAGGGTTCAGGAGCCGGTCTTATTTTAACTGGACCTAGTGGAGTGGAATATGCTTATGCCCTCCGGTTAACATTTGCTAGCACAAATAACGAGGCAGAATATGAGGCTCTCCTAGCGGGGTTACGTATAGCGCGAATGATGAATGTCCTACGGATAGAGGTTAAGGTAGATTCCAAGCTTGTGGCCAGCCAGGTTAATGGAACGTATGAAGCTAGCAAAGGTTCAATGATCAAATACCTAGCCAAAGCTAGAAAGTACATCTCTGAATTTAAGACCTTCTCCATTGAAAACATACCAAGAGGAAATAATCAGAAGGCTGACGTATTGAGCAAACTAGCTACCGTGCCGTTCCACCACCTTACCAAAGAGATATTGGTCGAGGTCCTGAGTGAGCGGTCAACGGAGGTCCAAGAAGTACAGACTATAGTAGAGGAGGAGGGGAACAATTGGATGACTCCCATCATCAAGTATTTGGAGGAAGGCATAGTACCATCGGATAAAAACGAGGCACGAGCTCTGCGTGCCAAGATAGGCCAATATACAATGGAGTCAGGAGTCCTATTCAAAAAGGGGTATTTGATCCCCATGTTGCGGTGTGTAGGACCTCTTCAGGCAAATTATGTCATTCGGGAAATTCACATGGGATCTTGCGGAATGCATGTGGGTCCTAGAGCGGTAGTAAGGAAGGCAATGAGACAAGGTTATTATTGGCCCACCATGCATGCAGACGCAAAGACAGAGGTAGATAAGTGTGACTCATGCCAGATTCACTCCCCGATACCAAGACTTCCGAAAACATTCATGACTTCCATCATGGCCCCGTGGCCTTTCTATCAGTGGGGAATGGACATACTTGGTCCGTTAACTCCGGCCAGAGGAGGAGCTAAGTTCGTAATTGTGGCCATCGATTACTTCACCAAGTGGGTAGAGGCAAAGCCACTGGTCAAGATAACTGGCAAGGAGATAATCCGTTTCGTGATGGACAACATCATATGCAGATATGGTCTCCCAAGAGTCATTGTCACGGACAATGGGGCACAACTGGTAAGCGACCCCTTCAAAAGTTGGTGTACAAGGTTTGAGATTCAACAGATGAATACAGCGGTAGCTCATCCGCAGGCTAACGGTTTAGTCGAAAGGGCAAACCGAAGCCTTATGGAAGGAATCAAAACCAGGTTAAGAAAGGAAAAGGCGGGATGGGTAGACGAATTGCCAAATGTGTTATGGGCCCATCGCACTTCAATCAAGCAAAGCAATGGCGAGACTCCCTTCAGCCTGACCTATGGGAGCGAAGCGGTTATTCCGGCAGAGATAGGCATGTCGTCCTACCGAACATTGATGATTAGGGAGGAATTAAACGAGGAAGAGCAGCGTCTGAATCTGGACTTACTACAGGAACGAAGGGAAGCAGCCGCCATACGGGAAGCCAGGTACAAGACAAAAATGAAATAGTACTACAATAGGAAGGTACGCCCAGTGGGATTCAGGCCAGGAGAGTTTGTGTATCGAAAGAATGAGGCGAGCAAAGTGAAGGATCAAGGAAAGCTGGATCCCAAGTGGGAAGGCCCATACAGGGTCACAGAAGCATTTGAGAATAGCTCTTACAAGTTGCAAACAATGGAGGACAAGATAGTCCCTCGGACTTGGCACGCGATCAACTTACGCAAATGCTACTTGTAGGATTTATTGTTTTATGAGTTCTGTATTTCTAAGCATTATATTTAACTGATGAATATGATAGCTCTTACTCTAAATTTTGATGGGGAGAGCAATTTTCCGATGAATGATTGTTATAACTATCGGATGGACGGTTCGCTACCTCCGGATATGATAAACCCACAGACAACAAGTCACAAGGACTAATATATCATACAGAAGGGCCTAGTCCTTCCGGATATGGTACCCACAGACAACTAAGTCACATGGACTAATAAATCATACTGAAGGGCCTAGTCCTTCCGGATATGGTGAACCCACAGACAACTAAGTCACAGGGACTAATAAATCATACTGAAGGGCCTAGTCCCTCCGGATATGATAAACCCACAGACAACTAAGTCACAGGGACTAATAAATCATACTGAAGGGCCTAGTCCCTCCGGATATGATAAACCCACAGACAACTAAGTCACAGGGACTAATAAATCATACTGAAGGGCCTAGCCTTCCGGAATGTGAACCCACAGACAACGAGTCAGGGACTAATAAATGCATAGTGATGGCCTAAGCCCCCGATAATGATAAACCCATCAGAACAACTAATAGTCACAGGGACTAATAAATCATACTGAAGGGCCTAGTCCCTCCGGATATGATAAACCCACAGACAACTAAGTCACAGGGACTAATAAATCATACTGAAGGGCCTAGCCCCTCCGGATATGGTAAACCCACAGACAAACAAGTCACAGGGACTAATAAATCATAGTGATGGGCCTAGTCCCTCCGGACATAGTAAACCTAGACAACCGTCACAGGGACTAGTCAGGCGAAGGGGTTTAGTCCGTCCGGGCAGGACAGACCTGCAGATAATGGTTATAATCATAAATAAAATCCTAGTAACCATAAAATGGCCAAGATACGCATGAAAATAAGAGTCATACTAGACAAAAGAAAACACAGCAAGACAAGGCACAACAAAAAGCATGTAAAGAAGCACAATAGATGAAAGTCCGCAGCGGACTTTCGATAAGGCAGTACAATGTTCGAAAGTAATCAAAAGTACATCTACTTATTACATACATGTCCACAAAAGAATGTCTATTACACATCAGCCCCTTTTGGGCGCAGATTTAGAACTGTCAGGAGGATGGGAAGGATCAGGATTCTTGTCGGAGCGAGTAACAGAGGGAGTAACCTTGGAGGCAGTAGTGGTGGCAGTAGGAATGACCTTTGAAGGAACGGCCCTAGAAATAGAAGTAACTTTGGAAGACAGAATAACTTTTGTCGGGGCATCCTTGGGAGGAGGAGCAGGATACATCTTCAGGAGCTCCTGGATTGTTCGACGAGGAAGACCGGAAATCTTTTCTACATAAGGATAGGTCTTAGTAAAAAGCTTGTCATACTCAACAGTCATCCTTGTATCTGAGTGAGGATCAAAACCTTGGACCTCCCTCAATACGTCCATAAGGTCCTCCTCGGACCGCTTCATAGCTAAGCCTTTGGCCCACCCGGCCTGAATGGCTAAATTAAAAGGAACAGACAAGCTTTCCTTGTACTCATGGCTGTTTAAAAGACGTCTGACAACTGTTGGAAGGAGCTTCCCAATAGAATCAATTTTTTCTTTTTCAAGAAACCCAAGCTGGGACACAAGCCTCTCATTCTCAGCAGCCCTCTCGTTGGATATCCGGTCAGAAAAGACCAAAGCGGAATCCTTCCTAGCAAGCTCAGCTTCCAATTCCTTAATGTGAGAGGCTTGGTCAGCATTAACAGCCCTCAACTCGTCTCTCTCCCGCTCAGCATCAGCCAATTTCTCCGCACAGCCGGCATGCTCTCCTCGGACTTGCTGATATCTGCTGGACAAAGTATTGTACAAATTAGACACGTGAGTAAAGTCCGTCCGGGTGCTCACAAGTTGCCTGGTTACATCTTCGCATCTTTCTTTCAGGGCCAGATGGGCATCATAAAGAGCTTCAAACCGAAGGAGAGCATCAGTTTGAGCCATGGCTCCTCGGGCAATACTGAACCAAGCCCTGTCCATTGCAGTGTTATTGTCATAAGCATTCATCTCCTCTCTAACAGCAGGGGGGCCAAATGCGTCAACAGTTCCCTACATTCCTCAGGAGTGTCCACACGAGACCTCCGGTGGATGGTCCACTCAGGAACGTAAACAGAACCAGGACGAGAGGACTCAGCCCCATCAGCGCGATCTCCTAACAAATGAAACCAAGTTAAGAAATTATACAGATGTATATATAAGAAAAGAAACTTCGAAGGGTATGCAAACGTACCAGCTATATTAGAACGGACCACGGGAACAATGTCTGGGACAACTGTCTTTTCAGGATTTGAGGCAGGAACGGGAGTCTCAGTCAGTCTGGTCTCATTGGCATGATGGATCTCAACCGTTTCAGTCATAGTTAGGTCGTGTCCTTCCGACTCGTTGAAGCTCTCGTCATGATCTTCAGCATAATTATGAATGGATGTGTTAGCAGAATCATGACGAGGGATGCTGACATGTTCGTCTTCTTGAGACTCGGCAATTTCAACATCATTAACATCTTTCAGCAGGAGGGAGGGGTTGGGTGCCATGGCTCGAAGAGGACTCGCGGAAGAGGCTTCCTCAGTAGAATCCTCCTCCTCAGCACGAACAGCAGAAACCTTACGTCTCTTCGTCTTCCCCTTCGAATCACCTTCACCATCAGCAGCTCTTTTCCTTTCGGCTCGCTTCTTAGCGGCCGCACGGGCTTTCCTTTCCCTGATGGCAACAATTTTGGGATCAGAAGTTTCTACTTCCTTCAGCCTGGCAGTCTTTTCCGGAGGAGATTGATTAACAGGTAAAGGGCCGGTGGTACGTTGGGTAATAGGATTCCGAGCAGAAAGGGCATCGCCCTGACCAATGGTAGCACCATCCAGAAAGGGAAATCGTAGATACTCGGACATCGTGACAACTGCAAAAGAGCGAGAAAAGAGATTTAGAAAAAAGAAAAAACATATCCTCCAACATAGAGAAAGGGGAAGGGCCATAGATAAATAATAGCGGGTCATTACTGTTTCCCTTTGTATCTTTGAAAACTGGAAGAAATCCAGAGAACTCCCAAGTGGTGGCCAACCCAGCATGAAAAAGTAATCCGGAAGAACGGTTCAAAATATCTATGCTTTTGACTGTCAATGTAGTAACATCAGAACACTGAAGCAATCTGAGGAAAGGGGATCTGTAGGTCAAGTCGTGATGCCCTCCAAGCCCAATAGCTGAGGAATAGCTCTACGCCAGAAAGAAAAAAACCTTTTCTTCCACCCTTTCAACCCAGAAAAGGTCTCGTTTAAAACATCCCACGGACCCCGACCAAACCTTCCTCTACGAAGGTAAACCCATCCGCCATTGTTTGCCGATTTTATAAAAACACTCGAACAAGTTCACCGAAGGTGAACGATAAGTTAGACTCGTCAATATACTCAAAACAGGGTCAACCAAGTCAACCCTATAGGTACTAACTGAGAGATGTGCACACGGAAATGGTCAAGCACAGCCAAAAGAAGGGTTGAAAACGGCACCCTAACTCCGGAAAACTCAAAATATTGTTCGTAAAGCCCTATAAAGTCATACCGTAATTTATCCATAATTCCATACGGCAGTAAGGGGCCATCGATGCAAATCCAGAGTAATGTTTATGCTAAAGGGCCAAAGCTTTACCTCCTTAGGCAGTCATGTAGAATTAGATAGCGAGTGCATATCAGACTTAACATGCGGGACTACCTCCATGGTTTAGGTCCTCTTCGGACAATTTCAAGATACCGGAGGGACAAAATAATCAAAAATACAAGGAAGGAGTATATACCTGAAAACGCGAAGAGCAAAAAGAAGAAGAGACGTTCGGCTCAAGATTTTACATGCAGTAAAAATGAGGAGGTGGGCTATTTATAGGCAAAAAAATGGGCTTTGGGCCATCACGACGTGTCACACAGCTGGCAAGGCCCAATCTCGACTGTCCATTGCAAAGTGTGCGCCACGCGTACGTCCCAGATGAAAAGGGATGAAAGGCAAGTAATGAATTTTAACCCACTGTAATTATGGGTTTTGTCTCATATTCATCAAAGAAGGCGTTTCAAAAAA
This sequence comes from Tanacetum coccineum, assembly GCA_026074375.1. Lineage (NCBI taxonomy): Eukaryota > Viridiplantae > Streptophyta > Magnoliopsida > Asterales > Asteraceae > Tanacetum > Tanacetum coccineum. The sequence continues at coordinate 3,826 of BQNB010026297.1, read as the reverse complement.
AAAAGATGAAAACGGAGAGGACGAAAGCAAGAGCAGTGGTTTCGGCCCTTTCAACTGAGCACTTTTAAGTATCACTCTAATAGTTTATGACTATTAAAGTCATACTGGGGGGACATGTCCGCGTATATACCGGACGGTCCCCATATCCGAACGGGTCATACGGGTCCGGACGGGCGTACTACATCAACCCGAAAGGAGACAAAACACTAGACTCGATAAAGAAGGACAACTCTTCAAACTGTTGGATAATAACAAGCACCTATGCAACATCACTATCCCGGGAATTAAGGAGCGATGTCTCCAAGGAGTACCGACACCCAAGGCAAAGGCTAGGCATAGGTCGTCTCCTTCATTCCCAAGGTGTCAAGAACAGTACTTCCAAACAGTACTTCAAGTAGTATAAATACCCGAGCATTTACTACTTGAGAGGCAGCATTTTTTACCACACACACACACACTTATTACTCATAGCCCCTTCGGCTCTTACAAAAGTACTTACTTTCACGCCCGAGCTTGGTCCTGGGTCAACACCCGGGGCGAGCTAACGGGTTTTCTGTCTTACTTTCAGATACTTAGGTGGATTACTCGTCTAGAAGCGTGGGAACTCTCCTATTTCCTCTAGAACGGTAAATTACTTAAACAAGCTCCACCCGTAGCACGATCAATAAGCATTGACAACTCGATTTTATTGTTTGTAGCGTACATCCTGAGATTGAGTGGATAATAATTCCCAGCTACAGGTTGCGTGACTTGGCGAGGCCAATCTTCTTTATATTTCCGTACCCTTTTGAGGAAGTCTCTTCCATTAGAATCGGTATATAACACCTTGTTAGTGGCCATATTGG
>BQNB010026296.1:37409-58766 GCA_026074375.1 Tanacetum coccineum | reverse complement strand
GCATCCTGCATAGTTTTTGGCTTAGTTGCCATCACACTGCCATGGATCATGTCGGGCAAGCCACCAACATATTTCTCAACTTTGTCTATGTCTTCCGGAAACATCCGATCGCACATTAGTGTCAGCTCTTGGAAACGTTGGCTATAGGTTACCACATCGGTACCCTTCACCTTCAAATTCCACATTTCAAACTCCAGCTTCTAAATTTCCCCCCTTGGGTAGTATTTGTCTGTCATCATCTTTTTCAGTGTCCTCCATGGCATCGCATGGGCAGCTTCAGGAGTAGTGGTCTTAACGTGGGAGTTCCACTATGTAAGAGCATTTCCTTGCAGGGTACACGTAGCAAATTTGACCTGGCATGCTACTGTACAGTTGCTTATGCTGTAAACAGACTTCATCTTATCAAACCAGTAAGTGAGTCCAACAATTCCCTCAGTGCCCTTGAAGTTCAAGGGTTGGCATTTTAGGAAGTCCGGGTAGGTGCATTCACGAGCAACTTGCACAGGCCTTCTGGCAGCCTCCTGACACCCGTTCCTGAAGTATGGCTTATCCATTTCCTTTTCTGTTGCATCACTTGCTCTCCAGTGCATCAGTAACGCCTTCGTAATCATTGCCTGAATTTGGGCATTGGTGAGAAAGATGTAGTGTATAAAGTGTCCTATGACGGTGTTGTGTTGCACTTGGTTTAACCTCGTGGTCCTATCTTTTTGGTGCATTTTCTTAAATCACAAGAAAAACATAATACCCGTTTAGATTTCATCAAAATCATAATTATAGACTTACCATAGACACATAAATAAAATGAATCCACATCACACAGTCAAATTGTACAACTGTTATATGCAATTATCGTGGTTATAACCAAATCGGACATTCATTATAATTATAAATTCGATTTCATAGATAACGTAATCCATCATTTTCATAATAACTCGGAAAAACATACATGTTTCAGTTCAGATACAAAGATGATTACTAACACTTAGTTACAGAGACATGACAAAAGAAACAACCTAAAGCCATACTAGCCGGGATATAACCCAAACACTTAGTATGCCTGTTACAAGTAGATAATACCTTGACAAAAGACCTATACTGGTAGCTAAACAAAACACAAGATCTATAAACATCTGCTACAGGGAATAACCCATAATACTTAACAGTATGCATAGCATAGCTACAAACATAACCAAAATCTAGGAACGCTAATCCAGCCTCTCCTATGCAAGTCAGCTGTGCTAGGACCTTTTTGCGGTCCATGTTGCCTCTGTAGCTCGACCATATGTGTCTAAAGTCCTTTCATGCAACCTCAATTCTTAAGTCACCTGAACTTCCCTGTGGTCTTATGCAACAACTCTAAATCACCCGCTTGTCTTCCTGTTATCTGCTGACTGTAACGCTGAATCACTCAGCTTTGCGCACTACCGTAGTAACTAATGACATAAAACTTAACATGCATAGTCTCTCAGCATCCATGGATATCCACCCAATCCTCACGATCCAGTCTTAAGTCCTCTCTTATCTATCATTTACTACTAAACGACGATGACAGGCTTATCCTTATACAACAAGTTGACTCGGCCTCTTCAGTAGAGACCTCATCTGAGCATCTTCCATAATACCATAAATGTTGGTAAGTCTCCTGCTCAACAATGAGCAAATCGGTAACCCTCTGAATGACCCCCTCTAGGTGGACGGTGCAATCTCATCGATGGCCCGTACTAGATCATCCATGTATCGAATGTCATAGTCTAACTCCCCAGATCGTCGAACATCTAGGAAGGGTACATCAACCACAACGACAAATGCATAAAGTCATCCCTCACAATGGAATAAGTCGTCCTCGCTATGGAAGGTCTCAATCCTGCTATCAGTTACCCTGGGCTGCTGAAACTCTTCCCCGACCTCATGACTAGGGTGGTAGAAGCAAAACGCACCCTCTTCCGAAAGGTAAACAACTCATTAGGAATCTCAATATGAGTAGGGGCTATATTGGTAGTGGTGATGGTTATAGGTAATGGAGGTGATGGTATATGTTGGTTAATTAGTATGATATTAGGAGTTAACTGGTGATGGTGTTAGGGAGTGGTTAAGGCAAGAAGCCTCTCGATCCTCTTCCCTAGGAGTGAAGTGATATGGAATGGCTCATCCCGATAGATATCCTGTCGGTCATATACGGTGTACGGTGGACAGATTGGCCGTAGATGGTTGCTCCTCCTCCAGCCCCATCCTCGTCCTTCAGTCCTCAATCCTTATCATCATCACATCCCCATCCCGCATGTAGTCCAGCTGGATCCTCTTCTGTATCACTCAACGTCCTCCTGCCACAGGCTCCTCCTCCGGATCGACTCAGGAACATATCCGTGAATCTGCAGTGTTTGAGGCAGGCAAGCAGCAGGTAATGGCTGCTACTCGGCCGGAGTAAACGCATCCTCACTGTGGCATGTACAACAGGGTACATCGGCTCAGAATCAAAGTCTAGTGGGTGGCGGTTACTGCGGCTCCTCGGGCCAGGTAAATGTAGTCCATTCATGGTGGAACCTCAAGGGCCAAGGTATGTAGTCAGGGCGATGGTGTGAACCTCAGGGCCAGGTCTGTATCAGGCGATGGTGGAGACCTCATAAGCAGCCATTATGTAAGCAAATGGGAATCCTCTGGCATAATGGGTGGTCCATCGATTCCTGGTGAACCAATGTCTGAATCGTCCTCAACTGGAAAGGGTACTGATGTGTATGTAACTGTAGAATGCTCAGAATCTGACATGATAATATCTGAAATCAAAATTAGCTTATATAAGTATGCTAATATAAGACTCTTATAGTAATATACATTTATATTATAACATGTATATCAATCATGAATATCAATCATGCATGCATCTAGCCTAACCGACTAATGCACAATTAGTGTATGTATGTCCCGTGAAAACCCCTTTGTATGAATGCAATGTTTGAAAACGGTTATAGTCCAGCAAAAACATTTGACCTGGTTCTCTATAACCTTGGCTCTTGATACCAATCTGTAACACCCCCAAATTGGGTCGCAGTGGAATAAGGGTCCGGGGCGTGTTACTTCTCAGATCAATAACACAAGATAATATAAGAACGACCAAAAAGTCGTTTAAAACTGATACATTGGATTTAATAAAGTATGTGTTACAAAAGCTCGAAGCTTTACTTGTTTACTTGTTATTATTACAAAGATTTCCAGCCCATAACAGATATACAAAATGTAATGCGACTAAATCTTTAATGCATGACTTCAAAATATAATAACACCAATGTATCCTTCCGCACCTCGTGTCTATAATGACCTCCTGAAAAAACATTGCATTAAAAACGTCAACATAAAGTAGGTGAATTTTCATAGGTTTAATGAAAATGTGTAAGCAGGACCGCAATACTTACTCCCATGATAATGGCAGCATAAGCAAGACTATCACAAAATTGCAATAACGTTTGGCCTAAGCTCATGACACCGAAGCACGACATAATGAATACAATATATACATATGTCCTACATTGCCCGTTATAGATTTTCAACCCTAACATCCAGTATCCACAAGATATACGTTCGTTTTCCAGTGATAGCTAGTCACTGGTCCTAAGGGAATCAATCCCAAAAGTTCTATCTATAAATCATGTCGCTAGCTCACATTCCAGTAATTGACAGTTCGATGATTCATTGGGCAAATATTGGTTACACGCTACTTATTGCAAAATCGTAATCATATAAAAAGATACACTATCTTCCAAATTTGAAAAACATTAGCATAATCATATGTGAACTCAAATCTCACCCCAAAAACCTTGTAATTTAATAATTGTAAAACATGGGCTATGTACCCTCACCTTGAGTTAGAAAACTGATAAACAAAATATCCAAGTAAAAAAACGCGTCACGCCAACGCCCGAATGCACCTAGTTAATATAGGTCTAATCCAGTATTTCAAGTACATTGTCTAACAACTTCTGTAAATAATCCTATATAGTTATCACCGTACTTATCCGTTCGGACGCTATCAATAATTTAAAAGGTCATGCATACGAACGATGATTTAGTCCACTTAAAATCGTAATCCAATAACTCGACAATGACGCCTCCGAAGAAGCCTCATTATGAAATTCCCTAGTAATATAGCACTTCGATAACTAATAACATATATTATCTATATAGCTATATCACCATCTAATCGTTTACGTGAAATCGTATTTATAAGTAAAAACGTTATAATTATGCCTTTACAAAAATGACAAACTTTGTCGTTTTAAGCCCGTTTCTCTAGCGTTTCCTCACGCCCACTGCTTTCGTATTAATACGAGTGATCATAAAATCACATTTATAAGGTTTTTGAGAGTCTGTGAAAATAGTGTTTAAACTGTTTCATAAACAGCGTATAAAAATAAATCGTTTTATACTAAATTTAAACCCATAAAAAATAGAGTAAAACCCCGATTTTGTCGTATCTTATTCGTTATAGCTCCGTTTTAGCGATTCTTTCGAACACGTTCTCGTAATTGAAAGTTTTATCATATTATTGATGTTTACAAAGTATAAGTTTCTTCCATGAATAGTAACTTTTTATAAAATTTGTTTTATAAAGTATTTAGCGGTCGTAAACTCTAACTAGGTGTAATCTTCTTCGTTATTAATCCCGTTTTCGAGTTTCTTATCATTTTGGAATCCCTTAATGAGATGTACAATCTTTAATAAAAAATAAAAGGGCTGTCCACCAAATTTCAAACCAAAACATTAGGTTTGGATTTGTGGTTATATTAAACATGTTTTTAAGCTCTATTTGGTATCAGTTAAGCATCACACTTAATTGCACATACTTATACATCAATTAAATCTTATGTCATACATATAATAAAATCCATTAGTTCATACTTTGCTCAAGTGAAGTCAAGAAACAAAAGTTTAAACATGTTTATTTACATCATTTTCATTTGCAACTTAACAGTTAACATAAAAACCCTAAATTTGCACTTATACATGTTCATAAACTTAACCAACATGATAAAAACACTTATACATTCCTTAAAACATAGATATTAACATCCATTAAGACATGGTAAAAAGTAACCATAAAACATAATCATAAGTAAATATTCATTTTACATATTCAAAAAGTATCCTAATGGTGATTTCGCTAAATATAACATATTAACCACATATTATCATAGTTAACTGAAAAGATTAAAGCTTTATATATAACCTTGTGTGAATGAGCAGAGAAAAGAAAACCAATCACCCCTTATTATTAACAACCTGGGCTTGAAAATATAAGGTAAAAACCCTAATTTTCAACCAAAATCCCTAATCCTTTGCAATATCTTGTTAAAACCCATTAAAGCTTAACAAACCTTCAATTCTTCTTAAATACCATAAGTATGATAGTATACACTAATAAGTGAAAGAAAATCAAAGAATGATTGTGTTAGATGTTGTTTTTGAGCCTTCCGGGCTCTAGAGAGAGAGAGAAAGATTTTGTGATTTTTGTTTAAGTGTTTTATGAAAGAAAGATTGAATTGCATGTGCTATTTATAGTTCTTAGGAGATATTAGAGATATTATGGATATCTAGTTGATCATATGAAAAGGTGTCAAGGATTGAATACTTATGAGAAAGGTTGAAGCTTATCTGTGAGAAAAGCCTAGTCATGAGAATCAAGTGGCCAAAGCTTAGATCTTTTATGAAGAAATCTTGGTGATGGTTCCTTTGGTCCTATCTTGCTTTCCTAGTTCATTAAAACAACAAATTAAGCATGTGTATATTTAGAAATAATGTTTTTGGTCTTTATATAATGTATACTTGCATTATATGAAGTATAATGTAGTATAAATCAAATACAATGTATAATTTGTACATTGTAGTGTTTGGTTTAAATTCTTTCATGAAGAATATGTATAATGTTGATAAATACTGAAGTTTAAATAAACTTTAAGTATTGGTTTATAATTTTGGTATTTGATGAAGCGTAAATATGTTAACTTGCTTCCGGGAATGCCTAAAACGATTTTATCGCGAAACGTAAACAAGTCTTAACGTAACAATAAATATAAAATGTGCAATGATAATAATAATCCTCTAAATAATCAATATAAAACACTTTCTTGATGTAAAACATTAATTGTTTAATGCCCGTTTACATTGTATGATCATTATTTAGTTTAACGCGATTTATCTAACGATTACTATTTAAAAAGCAAAACGCTTAAAAACCCTAAAAATTAAAATTGTGGAATTACATAATGTCGTACAATGACCTAAAACACGAGGTGTTATAGATAAGACTTAGAAAGAATTTTGAACTGAAAACAGTGCGTTATCATTTTAAAACCCTAATAGACCCGTTTTGCTGTTCCTACTTAACGAATCTTAATTTGAACTTGTCGTTTGGTGTTAAATCTTCATATTTTAGTTTATTATAACTTATAAATGTCTATTGAAATGTTAAAATAAGATTGCATAGCAATTTGGACATGTTTTGTAAATATTATCCATGCAAGGGGTATATATCGTAACTTTCTGAAACTTATAACTAAAAGGACTAAAAGTGTCATTTTATCAAATTATAACTACACGGGTCTATTATGTCACTTTTTTAAAAGTACAAAGGTTTATTTGTATAACTTTAAAAGTTGAAGGACCAAAGTCTTAAAAGAGCAAACTCCAAGTGTATATTCTGCAACATTTCAAACACAATGTCTAAAATGTAACATTTTTGTAAAAGTAAAAAAACACATTCAAAACATAACGCAAACATAACTTTAATTAATGATGTGACGTGCTTAACATTTCCCGATATTAATAAAATTCTTAAAACATCTATATGTGATAACTATTATATCATTCATCATCGAAGTGCTTTCCCAAAATCAGTCCCAGATTCATATCATACCACAAATACTAGGGAGCTATCAAATAAGGAGTTTCATCTTGGTATTACGTTCTGACTGAGTTGTTGGGTTTACGATTTAAAGTGCCCTAGCTCCTCAAACGTTTACTGAATGACTTCTGAATTATGATGGCCCGAACGGTGTTATGATAATTTTTATATCAAAACCAACATCGATGTAAAATCTTACATATTCAATCAAACTAAGACTTGCCATATTACCCTAGGTTTGCCTGTGACAGAAGGCCGTTACTATTCATTTCATATACCTTAGCTAGTCAATTTCCTATAACCGGTTTCCATGACCGTTCAGGTGAGTTCATAGCCTCGCATTTCAATCTTTTTATAAACCCGCGAGGGGGATACATGCTATAAACATGAATGCAATTATTTCTGTATGCTATTTCAATTTACTATTGCCTAAGTAATTGCTTTGCCTTTAAGTCCCCATAATCATGAACCGTTAATTACTCTCTGTAGTAAGCGCGAATATTGTGAATAGATCTATTTGGGCTGGACTTCCCATTGGTGTATCCAATTACAATAACCAATTCCACATCATTAGAAATCACGCGGGTATTTTGGCGTACCCGCAGGGGCTATAATGTATCTTTTAAACAACTTCTCTTTTGAGTTGTTTTCTATGATTATGTTTGTTGTATCCGTGAAGTAATACCCCAGATTAGCTTCCGCTGCTATATGTCAAAATGGGGGTGTTACACATGCAAATTCCTTAATAACATCACAATGTACTACTATATTTTACAATTCTTCCAAATCTAGCTAATGCGATATTTTAAACCAACTCCCACCTATTGTCTTACAAGCCCACACCCCCTTACCTCCCTTATTGATTTTGTTCTTTGGTCTAATAGATATTTTATAACCTAGCTAAACCTTTCTTATATAAGTCACACTTCTCACTTTACTTCTCACATATCACTTGCAAAAACTTAACTCATCCTCTCTTTTCTCTCTTAGATAGCCACAACACAATCACCCCATATAAGCTAGTGTTGTGTTAATTTTACAAAAGCATTTTACAAGAAATGTGCTAGTTCTTAGTATTTCCTAAAGACTACAAGGTTTTGTTGAAAGGATTTTGGGTTAATCAAGGCTTTGTGCAAGAAAACAAGTTAGGGTTTATAAGTTTTTGGGTTATAATTAAAACCTAGGGTTTTATTTGTGTTCATCATCTTTGTAAGCATCTCCTATCTACTCTTTTGATTCTTTGATCATCTTAAAACAGAAATAAAAACATGTCGGCTAAACTAATATCAAAACTATTACTTTATTATCTTTCTTATCTAATTCTTTAAGTCTTTTAATATTTTAGGTCTAGAATGATGAATGGAATGATTTCCTTTTTATTGGCCTCGGCGCGCGCTCGCTCGCTAAATTTTTTATTATTCCTAATTAAATGCTTTCTCTTGCTAAACAATTTTGCGTTAATATTGCATGCTTATTTGCTAAATGGATTATGTGTTAGTTTAGAACATATATTCTTGATAAAATTACTGCATCCTTGAATTGGGTAGATCTCAAAATCACTTAATTTAGGAAAAGGAAAAACTGGAAAATTTGCATCCTTCCAGAAAAATTGATACACCCAGTTAAAATATGTGCAGCCCCCTATATATGGGGACCGCTGGGTCAATACGGACAGCCATCAGGGGGGTAAACAAAAAATTTTCAAAATTGGCATCATTTTTTTCTGCAAACTTTGACCCTCCTACCTGTAGTCTTAAGTTGGCACTTCCTTTTCCAGCCAAACCATCTTTTGCATCTTCTTCTATCCAAACCATGCTTTGCCATCTTTACCATTATTTGTTGATCCCAGTCTGAATAGATATTTCTAGCCTGTTAAGGGTGGTAGCTAAAGTATGGAATCGATCCCCAAAACTAACTCCCCGGAGAAAAACAAAAGTAATATGAAACAATATGAAGTGTATGTGGAAAACTTAATTATACTGATAAGAAGAACAATGAATAAACCAGAACTTTGATTATATTAAATCTGTTTAGGTTACAGATTGCTAACTAATGGATTATTTGTGAAATTTGTTTATCTAACTAGTTGTGGTAAGGTTACTTTTATACCAACAAAAGGAAACCCTAATGGGCTTACAAAACGCGTTAAGTGATCATGCATATCTATTCCTAATATAACTCATGCATATCACATAAGCAGTACTATCTATATATGCTAGCAGTACTAACTTACTACTAACAGTACTAACTTACTAACTGTACTAAACATATTACTAGCAGTAATAAAAACTATTTTAACTAACAGTATAACTACTTAGTCTATTTCTTGGAATTTTTAGCATTCCTCACTAGCAGCAGATAGAAGTAGACTAAAAATAGTAAACTTGTATAAGGTAGCAGCACTAAACTTGTAGAAATTCTGAAACCAAACAATATTTAAATCACCAATTCTCACTATCATCTTCAATCCTTCTTCATCCATCCTCCTTCATTACCCAATGTATTGCTCAAAAAACCCACCTTCCCAATTCTCTAGGAAAAAACCAAAGGAATGTCGGTAAGACAAGTGTGGAAGCGTTTAAATCTAAAACAAACCGCACAATTTTCATCAAATGTAACTATCAATTTATTAAGGTTAGACGCAAATGTACTATCATATCTATTATATATGCTCACTTACCCATTTTCAGGAATTTTTCGTCTTTATTACATTAATACCTTACCAAATATTTCAATTATTGCAACGCAACTTTGGGCATAACTAAAAGTTAAACAAGCTCACAAAACCTACTATGGCAAATCCTATATTATATATGTCAGCAAAACATTCATAACATATATAGTCACATTTATTAAATATCTTTTTTACAAAGTACATTACTCGATATATGTTACCATTTGCAACGTTATATCCAGACAGGCCTTAAACCATTATCGTATACCTCTAAAACCCTAATTTCATGTAAAGTTAACATCTAAATCATATGTAAAAGTAATATAACATCTCAATTGAAATATAAACATCCTTCAAGTCAAGGTACAAGTCCTTAAAAGCACAATGGTACAAGGTCTTTACAGCATGGAAATCCAAAAATTAAGCATTTTTACCCCCGTTTTTCCTAAAGAATCTTGTAAAAACTATTAAATGTTACAATGTACAAACAGGCAATGCTCAACTTTTAAACACAAACATTTCCCTACATTATCAATCACTTAGAATTCATTTTTAAAACTCGAAAAAACCCCTAAATTCAACCCAAGAAACCTCTAAAACCGAGTAGGTTTCTAAACCATGACCCCCATTTTCTTTCGTTTTGTACCCCCATTTAATATGAAAGACCTAACCTCACCATTTACATAAATACCAATGTGTGTATTAAGAAAACTTAATTACAAACATTAAAAATTTAATTATCTATCTCATTACCTCCATTATACACAAAAATTTTTTGAAAACAAAAAAAACCTAAAACCGAGCAAGTTTAAAACTCTATACTCATTTTTCCCTCCTTTTTAACCTATTGAAAAAAACCAACCAAGCAACCCACGCACCTCATGACTCACCTACTTCAAGCCCCTAGTGCTTACAAGACATCAACTTCAATTCCTTGGGGTCACAAGGAGGCCTTGGTTCCACCTCCTTTCTTTCATTATATGTCGCGCAAATCCACAAGGGAAACCAAAACAACACCTACCTCAAGTTACAAGCATATTTTAACACTCACCCAACTCGCTCATCTTGATCTCTCTTACTAGGTTAGTAACTTATTCCACTCCTTAGATACTTAAGAAAAAAAACATTCTCACCCCACAGTGATCTCCTACACCCTAAAATAAAGGTCACACAACTAACACCTACACTTTAAACCATCCCCACCAACTTCCTCTTTACCCCCACTGGAGTTCTTCATTACATCCATAGCAGAAAAATAGAAGATCAATAGAAGTCCAAGGGGGCGCTAAAGTAAAAAGCGATAAGACCCAAGGAAAAGAAGCCTCCGGAGTTGTTATTTAGGCATCAAGCTAATAATGAAAAAGTCACCAGATTTCGACCCGTTTTCCAAGTATAAGCTCAAAAAACCAGGCTCTGTGTTGTGTGTGTGTGTGTGTGTAAATATTTTTCATACCCTTATAAAATGTTATATGATAATGCTTAATAAAAGATTGTTAATAGCTTTGAACTCAAATAAAAATATGTGTTGTTACTTTTGATCCTAACTACCATAGCTATGAAACTACAATGATTTCATTTTTTTTTCTTAATCTATAAGCTATTTTGTTAATCTATTGTTATTAATCATCCTACTAAGCTTTATCTAATATTATTAATAAGTTACTTTATTTATGTCTTGAAAGAATTTTAAACTTGAAAAAAAACCGGTGCGTTTTCCAAAAATTTTAAAAACCTAATTTTCGTTCTCCATTTTGGATTTTTCCTAGCTTACAAATCAGTATTTTGAACTTTGGTTACAGTAAACCTTCAAATTTTTAAGTTATATTAAATAAGCTATAACCTGTAAAATTTACTTTTCATATTGAAAATATCATTTTTTTATTGGATTTGTGGACTAAAAAATGATACATTTTTCATGCAAAAAGTGTATATGTCATAAAATCTTTCTGAAAACTTATAACTAAAGGATGAAAAATGTCAATTTTAATAAAGTTATAAAAAAAACTATAGGGGTCTATTATGACACTTGCTAAAATACAAGGTTTACTTTGAACATCTTTTAAAAAACTAGAATGCCACCCAACTAGTAAATTTAAAAACACAAGTGTAATTTTTGCATTATTCCATTTTAAGGGTCTAAAAAATGTTCAAACCATTTTTGAAAAAAAGTGTAGGAAAATGTTGTTCCAAAACTATTAACGGACATACTAAAATTTAAACGTTGAGTGGCTTATTCACTTTTACCAGTTATGAGAAAAAACGCTTAAAAAATCGATTATTTTGTAATATTATAAAAAATACATCATTAGGATGTGCATCTTATAAAAATTTGTCCTGTCTCTTAATCTATAATCAAAAACACACCCCCCCCATACTTCCTCCACCCCCCCTCCCCCCCAGGGTGCTTCATATTAAGGGGGTAGATCATCTGTATTACCCAATCATGTGTGTTGTGTGTGTGTGTTAAACCATAAATGTAGCCCGGCTTGCCTATGACAACAATAATATAAAGAAATAACGTTTATTGTACATATGACCTAGATTTTGATGGCTGGAACGGTTGATACAACACTCCATAATTAATTTATCAATCAAAAGATATACACTATACTTTATAAAGTTTTGATACATTAACAATCAAAACTAAGACTTGGGGAATATTACCCCAGATTGCGTGTGACGAAGCCGTTATATCATTTCATAACCTTTGCTATCAATCAAATTTACCTATACTCTCTATAAGTGGTGAGTGTATAAGCACATTCGACCTATTGTTCCTCACCATTAGTCTACCAAAATCAGACTTGTGGCAATCTCAAACCCTAATCCTTCCCCATGCAGAAGAAAGCAGTTTGTCATGCTGTGATAATAATCTCGTATGTGACACATCTTATTTCATCTCTAGAGTGAATGTCACTCACAAGAAGAGGTCCCGAGAAAGAGACTGTGTGTACTAGCAAGACACGCTAAATGTGATTGATCCTGAGATAAATGTTCATGGTGATCCTCTACAAAGGAGGTACCTCCCACATAATCCGTTCGATACAGTTGCTGAACTTCATACTTGTATAGCGACAGTATGAAGGAGGACATGCTATACAAGTAGTGCTGACGACCACCGATCCCCCTCCCCCCCCCCCCCCCCCCCCCCCTCCTATCTCGAGGCGTTTTAGACGTGCGATACAGTTGGATAGGTTATGCAGTAATAAATCTCTCGTGTGTAGAAGCTCCTAATTTGAGTACTATCGGATGTCTATCGTAGTAGATTAAATACCGTGTTACGCTCATCTTGCTAGAGGCCAATGTTTATGTGCAATAATGGCGACACCTGTTGTAGCTCAGTGGCTCTTCTGAACAGACTAACGTGGGTAGGATTTAATTATAAGATACACTCACACGGAGGTATTCAGCAAACCACAATCGAGATTTTCCTCTCAGTGAAGCTCCCACGCCTAATATTATTGCTTTCCCTTAACACTAGAGCTGCCATCATGATACCCACATCCAACAGAACAAGTCACCACCCCCTATCGAGAGCCGTCTCCCTCACGAGAGCCCAATGACTCACTTTTTTATTGACTTATAAAAACGACCCTCTCCCCACAAATGCTCTCGAACCCTATGCACATTCCTAACTTTCTTTAAAACACTTCTATTACCACGCTTGGATTTTCACTAACCTTGGTGTTGACTTTTTTTTAGGCATGTTTTATCTCAGAGGTATTAAAGCAAACCTTATGCATGGAGTGGCGAGGACTTGGAAGATGCAAAAACTGTTATCATCTAACTTTGTGTTTTAGATGTTTGGGGACCTCTCTTTTGTAAAAAACTCTGATGAAAATAAATGGAATGGATTAACTAAATTTTTCAAAAAAGGCTCTTTTTTGAATTCGGTTTTCTTTTGATTATGACTATTGTTACCCTTGAAAGTAATTGTAATACCCAGATTAGCTTTCCGTACTGTATTGTAAAAATGGGGGTTAGGGTGTTTACAGCTTTGGTATCAAGAGCCACGTTTATAGAAGGGGGAACAAGGTTGGAAACTTAACAACTATAACTATTTTTCTTTTCGATACCAAGAAAAGTTTTTTTGTGCCGCTATATCTTCCGAAAATGGTATGTAAAAGATTTTACATAACTATATATTACTAAATAATAAAATTTGTTATTTTTCCGTTGGTTGTTAAACAGAATGATGTCTTCTCCCGACCATCCTACTTCCAATATGGAGGATGCCTTTTCCTCCAACTTCCCAAACTATCTTCCTCCAGCTTCTCCGGATTATATCCCGACTTCACCGGGAAAAACTTACTCTAGCTCTTCCAACTCATTTTGGGTTATTGTTCCCTCTAGCTTCACAACTCTTTGTTTTTTCATGATGATCCCTACCATGAAAGTTTTGGAAAGCCTTTTATATGAAAAAAAATCACCTATCCGCCTCCAATTATCATATCTCCATTTTAAATACCTAAAACCTCAAAGGAAATTCTTTCTTCCGAAGATTTTTATCACCCAAGAAAACAAGGCCGATCATCTTCTTCCACCTCTTCCCCTACATCAAGCCTTTAAGATAGATGAAAGCTATCGAAAAGACAAGTATAGAGCAGCATGAGGAAACAAAAATCGGATGGAAAATTATGATTTACTTAGGAAACCTCTCTCTCGCATCGTATTGTGCATATAGAAGATAAAGTCGTGAAGGTATCTCGGAAAAAGGATGGGAGTAATCATCCCAACAAGATTTTGATATTTTGGAAGCTTTAAAACTTAACAAGATGTGCCCAAAATTAACAAAAACTACAAGAGGAAACATATGGAAGTAACCATAAAAAGATTTCTCTAGCCGCTTCAGGGATTACTGGAAATAGGAGGATCCTTTATCAATGATAATGCCATATTCGGTCACCAATGGGGGATATAGAAAAAAATGTCCAAAGGCTCCATCAACCAAAAAAACTCAAGAAACCGTTATGGAATAATCATCCAACTACTAGCTTAGATTCCAGTATTAGCTTTTAACCTAGCCACGGGATGTGTGGTATAAATAAAAACACTTGTCAAATCTTGACTATGAGATAAGATTGAGATAAGGCTGTAAGAAAGAAAATACACATATACCATTTATGGCCGCTATAAAAACAACCCAAATTAAAACCCAAAATGGACCAAAAATTGGCCAAAAAAATGATTGTATTGTGTTTTGTTTAGTGTGGACAAAGGTCGGCTCAGTCAATAAAATCACAAGAAAACAGGTTTTTATAAAACAGGGGGCAAGCACGACACGAGGAATCAGGAAAAAGTCCCAAACCGGAAGCAGGATCAGTTCAAAAATTCAGTAAAAAAACCAATGGTTTAATTAAAGGCCTTTTTTCCTTTTTATTATAAAACACAAGGGCCATATAAGTGCAACATTCCCAAACGTTTTATGTACTAAGAAAAAATGGGAAGAAAAAAAGAGAACACAAGGGGGCCCAATTGTGTAAAATTACCAATCCTTTATAACAGTTTTAAAAACTCGTCGGATTTAACGCGCCAAATAACCTTTTTACTATTCACCCGTCGTCCCAAAGTTACCTTTTACTCAAATCAAAGGGGTTTCTCAAATTAAAGGGTGCGTTGGTCAATTCAAGGAAGCTCAAGTACAATGGCAGGGTCAAAATGAGTCAAATCAAGGTTTATAGCTCACTTCTCAAGAAGAAGGACACGTTCAACAATGGTAAAGGCACAAAGAGCGTGGGTTTTTATGCTAATATTACGCACAAAAGAAGCACAAAATGCATCCAAAAGAGAATGACACGTGGCAATCCTCAAATCAGGTGTCCACATTTTGATCAAACGGCCACAATTGATGCTTGGATGATTGAAGAAATGATTGGCCAGGATTAAAAGGATTGGAGAGCAAGGCAAGAGGCTAGAAGGATCCAAGGCAGGCTATAAATAGAGCCTCACTTCTCACACACACGATATCTAGATCTAGTAGTAGCTTTTAATTTAGTGTAGCTTAAATTTTAATTCTTAGCTTAATGATGTTTTAATCTTGTAATTTTCCTTTAAAAGTACTGTAAGCAAGTTTTTATTAATGAAATTCAGTTTTTCTTAATCTCTCAAAGTTCCTTTTTCATAAACTCTCTTAATAAGCTAAGTTGTCTCAATAAGCTAATAAGCTTATTTTAAGCTCTTTCAGTCTATAAGCTGAAACAGAGCCTATTGAATTCAGTATTAATCTTACTTAAACCTTAAATCAGTTTAATCTTTCATGGATCTCATTGGATATGAGCTTTTTGGAAGGGGATCTTAAATTGGAAGAGATCCCAAGGACTTTACTCTAGCTTATCTAATAAGCTAGGGAGCTTGTAGCTGCCTTTATTGGTCCTCTTGTTTAGCTAGAGGAGTTTGTAAGTTTCTCTTTCATTTTCCTTTAAATTCTAGCTTTAAATAATGATATCATTGCTTGCTATGTTTAGATCTGCTTATTTGTTTATTCTCTTTGCTTATTAGTGCTTATTTGAGTTTTATCTAGCTAAATCTTCATAGTTGTTTATCTGTTTTCAATTTTCTTAGTTTAAATCATAGATTTTCATATTATTGTCTTAAAAACCTCTAAAAACCAAAAATATAGTAAAATAGTATAGATCTTAGATTATTGCTTATTTAGTTGTTAAATCATGCTTATTAAAGTAGTTTTAATCTGTTAATTGTCTGGTAGTTAATACTTGTTCATTAAATTTCAACTTAAAAGCTTTTCTCAAAATCTGTCATAGTTTTTAAGGGGTGTTTGGTTTGGTGCACTTTAACCTCTAAAAGTCAATTTCACTTGTGTTATTTACTTGAGTCAGCTAAGTTTTCATTTAAAATTAGTTTTCATTTAGTTTTTATAAATTAGAATTCAAAATTTTCCAAAGATATGGCTTATTACCTTTGTTTCTACACCAGGGCAGTTTTTGACTATCTTTTTGCTTGTGAAATTTAGATCTAAGCCCTCAAAGGCTTAGATCTTGCTTGCACTTTGTTTAAACACTCTATTTGAGTGTGTTTTAGTGTAGGATTCCCTTAGGAAACCTGCACTCTTGGTTTTACATTTGTGCAAAGGTCACCAGTACTAACAGAAGTTAGTACTGCTGATACTTACACTACCAGTACTAACTAAAAAGTTAGTACTGCCTTCACAAGTTAGTACTGCTGTGTCTTAAGCCCCAAATTAAGCCATCAAAGTTATGATTTAATAGCTTATCTTTTAGCATTATAAAGTCTAGTTATAGCTTAATATAGAATAAGTCTTAGATTACATTTTCTAGCTTATTTACATAGCTTATTTTTGCTGTCAAAAAGTTAAAAAGCCAAAAACAGTACTTAGGATTTAAATTTGTTAATTTAGCTTATGGGTCTAGATTTTCTAGCTTAATTAGATAGATTATAAGTAGTTTAATAAGTCCTTAAAGTTCTAGAGTCTAGTTTAGCTTTTTAAGCTTTTAAGCTCATTTGGATTTTGTGCTATCTTGCTTATTTTCTGAGTTTGCTTAGTTCATGCTCAAATTTAGTTGTTAAAAAGTACTTCTAGCTTAGATTTCTTTGCATTCATAGTTTAAGCACTTCATAAGCTTCCTAGAACTCTTTTCCTTTTTCACATTAAGCTTAATTTGAGTTTTTTATAGCTGTTTTGGTAAAACATAGCCCAAACCCCTAGTTTCTGTAACAGCTTATTTAGGAAGCTCTTTTAGAGCTTATCTTTGAGTTTCAGACTATAGTGCTTTTGTTAAAGTTGTTCTCCCTAGCTTCCTTTACAACTTTGCTCTTTTAAGTTTTTAGTGATAAGCACTTTTAGAATTTGAGCTTATAATTGGACTTTGCTTGTTGTCGGGGTTGTTCCTCAGGGACCATTCTTGTAATTTTTCTGTTTTAGTTGTTTTTCAGTTAATCCTTGCCCGTTAAATGCTTTAGTTCAGTTAGTCCCTAGTTTGGTTCATAAATTAGTTTTATTTAAGTTTTAATTAATAATTAGGGTTAGTTTTAATTAGTTTAATTACACTTTTATAAAAAGATAAAAATTAGGGCTTTTATTTTTAGAAAATTTCTGTGCATTTTCTTTATAATCAAATCATATCTTTGCTTCATTCAAATCAGGATCCAAACCTAAACGTGGTTTCAATTTCACTAGTCGTTGGGGATAACGACCCGGGTGATCATACTTACCCGGTTTAATATACGTATTATATATTATATTATATATATTTTTGAGAGTGAATTTTATCAAGGGTAACTTGGTAATTTTCTTAATTTCTCTTTTAAAAGTATTATATTTTATAAGTATTTTACGTGTGTAAAACTAACACAATCACATTGCCTTCACACACACACTCTCTTACCATTGCGCCCTTGGGTTTTTTCATAAGACCGTTGGGCGATTTGTTTTATAAGGTGTATTTGCAGTTTAAGCTTATAAGCTATTTCAGCTGATTTCTAACTTATTACAAGTGCTTATCCGTTCTTTCTTTTTACTATTATCTTAGCAATAGTCTTAAATATTTTCAATAATTTTTCCATATTTTTATAAATTAGTTTAGCATTTTTAATTAATTTTCTAGATTAAAATAGCTTTTAATTCATAAAAAATAAAATAAAAGTCAAAAAAATATAATTCTTTTTTTTAAATTATTTTTTATCATTTAGGACTGTTAGAAATTAAATTTGCATTTTTAGGGTTAAAATTTGATAATTTAGGTTTATATGTCGCGTTTTTAAATTCTCGTTAACGTTTTCGTGCTTAATTCGTAATTGCTTTATTTGTTGCTTACCTTTATTTGCTTTTGCATTTCATTATTAGAAATAGAATCCCAAATCAAAGATTTGAAATTATTCGAATCACGCGATCACAAACTTAAACGAGATTCTCAAATTCACGCTTCGTCAGGATACGACTCGGGAAGATTTGGTCATCACTCTTCCTAAAGTGATCTTCATTTCTTAACGGAATACTATTCTTATATTATTTGATAATAGGTATTATATATATATATATATATATATATATATATATATATATATATATATATATTGTGTATTATATATACTATTAAACCCGTATCCAAGGTTGCTTTAATTTCATTAAAATGGTTTTCTCGTCTTAAACAATTTTCACAAATTTAAATGCGTTTAACTTTAGACGCTATTATTAGTTACTCGATCAAATGTGTCACTCAGATAATCCAGTTACTATTATATCAAATCTATTTTGTTTATCAAATAACATACGTGGATTTCTCCAACCAAACGATAAAGAGCGTAGACAAATCTTTTAAACCATATAACATACAACGGGTCTTTCGACCTATATCGTTATAAGCATACAATCAAAGTTAATAATCAAAGTTGATAAGATAAGACACGACAGGATTTCAACATAAGCTTAAGATTAAAAAGATCGCAATTATACCAAACGTTTATTCATTATATTAACTTTACGAGTAGTCGATGGGGATTAGCCTCTTATGGCTAAAGTGTTCATAACAAATATAAAGTCAAAGAACAAGAAACATACTATGCTTGGGTAGGAAAATGGATCAAATTCTACCCGTTACAAGTATCGGGTCTTACTTAGATCTTTATTTACTAGTACTATGGTCTTTGTTCTTCGTATGTTTTCTTCGAATTCAGATTTTTGGTGAAGATATTTTTGAGATATTGGATGTGATGAAGGAATATAAGGGATGCTTCAATATGGTGTGAAATTGTCTCTATTTTATAGGCTGAGAAGGGGTGTCGAAGTGTGGCACACATTATAAATGTGTGGGTCATTTAGCCCTAAGTCGGATGCTTTATCATTAATGTTCTTGATGCGTTGTGCACTTTTGTTGAATACCGACGCACCTTGGGGTGTAAATGAAGACTTCTTTTAATTCCTTCTAATTCTATTTAATTCGAGGATAGTGTGGGCCACATCTTCTAGAAAATCGGCGCACTTCTTGGCATTTTCAGCTTTAGTCGTTTCTTTTCTTCTAACTTGTCTTCCAATGAGTATAAACACTTATATTTTGGACTTTTTGAGCTCGGACTATCTTCAAGTGAACCTGCACATATTTTCACTGCTATTAAGTTACCTAAAGTTCACGATGATGATAAAATATATACAAATATGCGCCAAAAAACATGTATAATTTAGACGTTATCAATCTTGACTTTTGGTGGTGGTTTTGTGCTTTAATTGTTCAATTAGGGTTTTTTTTATAGTAAAACCCTAATTCTATAATATGGGGGTTATGGTTCTGAGTGATTAGATTGTGATTCTAGGGTTCTCTCTATCTTCTTGACTATGTGAATCAAGAAGGAAGCGGGTCTTTGTCTTCCGCTGCTATTATTGTTGTTTGAGAGCTTTGTAACACCTTTCTCTCTCTCTCTCTCTCTCTCTCTCTCTCTCTCTCTCTCTCTTTAGTGTAATTCCTTCTCTCTCTCTCTTTTCTTTTCTTGACTAAGTGAATCAAGAAGACAAGGGGGAAGTTTGGTTATCTTTTGTCTGTTTCTGCCCTTGACCTACCACCTTGTATGGTAAGGAAGCCTGGGAACTTCTTTCTTCCCTTATCTTTTTTGTTGGTATTTTTGCGATTCTTGTTTGGTTTAGTTGTTATTGCTTGTTTGTTATTGTTGGTTGTTATGTTTCTTGCCTGTTTTAGTTGATTATTGCTTGATTGTCTTGTATTATGGCTGAGGTTTTGATTAATGCTTTGGATGCTAGAAATCCTTTGTTCTTGAAAAATAATGATCACTATAATGTCCCTATTATTGGTTTTAAGCTGATTGGTACTGAGAATTATAAGATGTTGTCCACTGCTATTAAAATTGCTTTAACTGGTAAAAATAAATTTAGATTTGTTAATGGTACTTGTGTGAAACCTATTACTAGTGTTTTTCTTGCTTAGCAATGAGAAAGATGCAATGCTATTGTTCTTGGTTGGATTTTTAGTTCATTGTCCCTTAAGTTGTATCTTGGTCAAGTTTATTCTCAAATTGCTTCTAAAGTTTGGGAAGAATTAGAAGAAACATATGATCAAATGGATGGTTATGTGATCTTTAATGTGATTAATAAAATTCATGGTTTAAAACAGGGAGAATTGTCTGTCCCTAAATACTATCATAAGTTGAACTCTTTATAGAGAGAATTTGATACTTTAACCTTGTTACCTGCTTATACATGTGATGCTCATGAAGGGGTCTTAAGGCATAACCATTTACTTAGACTTCTACAATTTCTTATGGGATTGAATGATGTTTACCAGAATATTAGGAGTAACATTTTTGCTAGAGACCTCTTACTTGATGTAAAAGAGGCTTTTAATGTTGTATCTATGGAGGAGTCTCATAGAGGACTTCATCCTAGATCAGGGTCTGATTTTAGGAACAAAGTGCATCCTGCTGCATTTGTGGTTAAGTCTAATAATTACAGGGGTAGTGATTTTAAAAAGGGTAACAATAACAACTCTTCCAACAAAGGACCAAATTCTAATCTTCTGTGCAAAAATTGTGGTTTAATTGGTCATACTATAGAAAGATGTTATGAGATTAATGGTTATCCTACTGGTTTTAAGAGAAATCCTAACTTGATAAGACAAGGGGTAATTCTAATGGGAATTCAAATGACAAAGCTTTTATGGTAATACAGAAGCACAAAATAGTGCTTCTACTTCATCTGGATCCACTAATTTTGATACTCCATTTACAAAATATCAAATGATGAAAATTCTCTCTCTCATAAATGAAAAACCCTCTGGAAGTGCTAATGCCAATATGGCAGGTATGAGAC
>BQNB010026296.1:0-32916 GCA_026074375.1 Tanacetum coccineum | reverse complement strand
GGAGTAGGTGTTGAAGTTGTTGTTGGAGCTATTTGAGAAGCACTTTTCCCTTCATTTTGATCAGCAGTACCTTCACCTTGTCTACCGGTACTATCTTTTGTATTGTCGGTACCTCCATCTTGATTATCAGTACCTTCATTTCTCTTGTCGGTACTTTCATTTGGCTTGACAGTACTAACAGGAGCTTCAGTACTTACTTCAGTATCTGCACTTTCCTTCTCTTCTAACACCACAGAGCTTGTCCTCCCCTCATCTTGATCATCCTCAGTGTCCATGTAGTCCAATGTATCATCCACATCCACAAAATCATCAAGATCTTCAAAATTTAGATCTTTATGCACAAATGGTTCACCCTTGGAAGATTTGACACCCTTGGAAGATTTGACAGATTTCCTCTCCTATTTGGATACATACTCCTTTTGTACCCCCTTTTTCTGCAGAGAAGTCTTCTTTGCCAATCTTGTCTTCAGTGCAATACTCTTCATCTAGGCTTTGTAATGTGTGATAAGTTGTTTGACTCCTTTCTTTAGCTTCTTGACCTGAGCCTTCAAAGCTTTAATTTCTTTAGCCTGAGCTGTGACCTGTTGACATAAAGACACACAAAGGTCATATACACTATGAAGTGTCAGACCATCCTCATTCCCTGATAGAGATGCATCATTGGATGACTGACCTCCATGATTCCCACCAGAATCCTATAGATTGGAATCAGGAATAGCTATAGAAGGAGAAGGTCTAGGAGAAGGGTCAGTCTGTGTTTGAGGTTGGTCTTTACTTGGGTAAGGAGGAGAGGGTATGGTTGGGAATCAGATGGTCTTTCTGAAGCCTCACTCTCATCCTCTATTTGTTGAACCAACATAAAATCAAATAAAGGTGTAACCTTCCCTAAAAAGTTCTTACCCTTTTTAACCATAAATGTCAAGACCTTTTTAGTTAGGGTTGGGACTAGAAAGTGGTCCAAGGGGACATGTACATCTTTTAACTGATTGCTCAAAAAGATTTGTAAAAATCTTGGATACATTACAAACTTCTTAGTTGCATCCAAGTTTCGTAGCATGCCACCAAAAACTAATTTTGAAAAATTGTATTTCTGATTAGTGGCTAAACAAATTGCTGCTGTGGAAATATTAGTGGGAATTTGATCCCAAAAGGTGCTTTTAGAACTAATGCAGTGATTCATGGTATGAAAAACAAATTTCCATTGGGGTGAAAAGAGGGTTTTGTTAAAGGTTAATGTATTCAGGTCTCCCTCATACCCCATTAGCTGAATATTATCAAATATAGCCTGATTATTCAAAGAATATATCCCATCAACATCATCAAAAAGTAGATCACTTCTTATTGATGCCTCTGAGATAGTCACAGACTTACCAGCAACTGTGGCATCTATATAACTAATGTTGTTGATTGTTCTAGACGTAGCAGTCGTCCAAAACTGTTCAACAAACGAAGTTGAGACTATGGGACTTATAGTGAGTGCATAATAAATTGAACTGCGTGTGAGAAAGTCCATAATCTGATGAAACTTTGTATTCCCATCCGTCTTTTCCAAATAGGCCACCATATTGTGCTTAGAACAGAATTCCAAACTAGCCATCGTTTATTTGATTTTGGTAATCGTCGGTGATGAATAATTAGGGTTTGTCAATTGAAATCGATTAAGAGAGCTAAGAAGGATCAATTGTGTAATTGAGATGGGTATTTATAGTAGTAGCATCCCCAATGGCGAAGAAACCGCCAAAAATTACACTCTAGACCCCTACCGGTATTTTCTCTAACGGCTTTATAGTGGTATAAACTTTTCCTGTCGGTACTAACTTTAAGCTGTCGGATACTAACTTATGTTAAACACAAACTCAAACAAGTTTGACAAAACAAAAACTCTGCAGTAGAATCCATATCTCTCTCTAATGACTCTCTAGAACCCAAATAACTGAGTGAACCCTAAATGAGCATCATAGCCATCTCCTATTCTTGGAATTCATCTACAAACTGTACAACAAATATCTTGCCTCCCCTTAATTGTGGTTACAAATTTAACATCCCAATGCTAACCACCAAAAAGTTAAATCTTGTGACATCAAATCCTTTGGTGAGAAGGTCTGCAACATTAGAGTCTGTGTGAATCTTGATAACTTCTATCAGTCTTTTCTCATAGCAATCTCTGATAAAATGAAATCGAATTTCGATATGCTTGGTCCTAGAATGAGCAACAGGATTCTTGATAACACTTATAGTGCTCTCATTATCAATATGGATTCTGGTGTTCATGAAATTAAAACCATAATCCATCATCTGATTCTGTATCCATAGTACTTGCCCACAACAGTTAGCAGCTGCAACATATTCTGCCTCAGTAGTAGAATTTGCCACAATAGTCTGCTTCTTGCATTGCCAAGATATCAATCTTCTACCAAGAAATTGACAGCCACCTGTTGTTGATTTTCTGTCAAGGCTGGCTCCTCCATAGTCACTGTCTGAGAAAGCTTCTAGTTCAAAAGGTGAATCCCTAGGATACCATAAACCTAATTTGGGTTGATGTTTGAGGTACCTAAAAATCCTTTTTACTGCATTTAAGTGTGAAGCTTTTGGAGTGACTTGAAATCTAGCACAGGCACAAACAGCAAACATGATGTCTGGCCTTGATGCAGTCAAATACATCAGGGAACCAATCATAGATCTGTAGACATGTACATCTACATCTTCACCATCTTCATCCTTGACCAGTGGCTTATTAGACTCAATAGGAGTAGTAGCTGTTCTGATGGACCAAAAATCAAACTTCTTAAGGATGTCAGCTACATACTTGTCCTGACTAATAAAGATTCCATCAGGTTGTTGCTTCACTTGAAGTCCCAAAAAGAAAGTGAGTTCACCCATGGAGCTCATTTAGAATCTTTTGTGCATACAATCTTCAAACTCTGTACACATAGACTTCTTTGTAGAGCCAAAAATAATGTCATCCACATACACTTGGACTAACATAATGTCACTCTTATTCTTCTTGATAAATAATGTTTTGTCTATGGTACCTCTCCTAAAACAATTTTCCATCAAAAAAGAAGAAAGTGTCTCATACCAAGCTCTAGGGGCATGATGAAGACCATAAAGAGCTTTAATCACCTTATAGACTTTGTTTGCATGAGCAGGATCAACAAAGCCTGGAGGTTTATGGACATACACCTCCTCTTCAATAGTTCCATAGAGAAATGCACTTTTAACATCCATTTGGTAGACAGTAAATCCCATGTATGATGCAAAGGCTAAAAATAACCTGATTGCCTCTATCCTGGCAACAGGTGCAAAAACCTCATCATAATCTATTCCTTCCTCCTGTCTAAATCCTTGTGCTACAAGCCTGGCTTTGTTTTTTACAACAATACAACAATACTTCTCTCATCCCTTTTATTCTTGAAGACCCACTTTGTGCCAATTGCCTTTTTCCCAGATGGCAAATCAACAAGTATCCAAACCTTTTGTAATTTGAACTGCAACAATTCCTTATGCATTGCTTCAACCCAGCTTTCATCTTGTAAGCCTTGTGATATATTCTTGGGTTCTTCTTGGGAAAGAAAGCATGCTAACAAACAGTTCTGATGATCTTTGTGATTAGTTCTATTCTGTTTGGAGGTGTAGCTCACCAATGCTT
The DNA here is from genome assembly GCA_026074375.1 of Tanacetum coccineum. Lineage (NCBI taxonomy): Eukaryota > Viridiplantae > Streptophyta > Magnoliopsida > Asterales > Asteraceae > Tanacetum > Tanacetum coccineum. Next base: position 29,267 of record BQNB010026296.1, on the reverse strand, counting down.
GTTGTGCTGAAGAATCCTTTTGAATCTTTCCTCTTGTTTGAACTGATGACTTAGGATCTCTTAGAATTTGATCTTTTAGATAATCCTTATGAATTCTGAGTGTGGGAATAGGACTGACATTAATGGTGTCATCCATATTGTTGAAATCAGCCACTACACCCACATTCTTATCATCATAGGCTCCATTAAATATGCCATCATTTGAAAATGCATCAGAATCATCTTCTAAATCAGGCATATTTGGATCAATGGGTAAATCAGCATTAGGGAGAATAGATGCATCAATAGGTATTTTTCCTCTAAGATAGACAAATGATGATTCACCAGCATTTGCACCTGTGGGAGTACTAGCAGTACAAACATATGGCGTGGTAGCGGTACTAACAGATGACCTAACAGTACTAAGTTTGTTAGTACTGGTAGCCTGAGCTGCCCTCTTTTAAGATGCAATATTCCTCTTTTCTCCTTCAAAAGCTTGTCTTGTTGCATCATCCAGAGCTTTAGCAATCACTTCTTGAGCAATCATCTTCTCAAGATCATCATACGAGACTTGTTCATCTTCTGTCATCTGATGTTGTCCTTCCTTGTCAGCCACATCTTCTGAATCATGTACGTCATTGTCTTTAGGAGAGCTTTCAAAAGGTTTTTCATGTGCAGCTGGAGCAACATCTTCTACTGGAAGCCTTGTCCTATGAGGGTGTAGTGGAAGCAGTATGTATTCCTGAGTAGGTTCCTTATCTTTTCCTGATGAACCTACAACATAAGAATCTTGTGTACCTGCATCTACATTAACCTGATTTACTACACTAACAGGAATATAATTCATTGAATTGGTTAGAAAATCAAGATCAAGCATCCAATTAGGACCAGTTCCTACCACATTTAGTTGATCTTCCAGAAAATTAATGTGCATATTCTCTTTTACCCTTTTGGTCCTTTTGTTGTATACTCTAAAGGCTTTACTAGTGGTAGAGTATCCAAGCAAATAACCTTCATCAGATTTCCCATCAAATTTGCCCAAGGAATCTAAGGTGTTTAAAATGGTCAAAGGGCACCCATAAGGTCTCATAAAACTAATACTAGGTGATTTACCTATTAATAGTTCATAAGGTGTCTTATTTTGAGGTTTGGTCACTAATTCAGTACATAGCAGGCAGTATTTACTGCCTTTGCCCAAAATAGGATAGGTAAAAGTGAGTTTGCTAACAAAGTTCTAGCAGCCTCAATTAGGGTCCTATTTTTCCTTTCTTCAGCACCATTTTGCTGTGGAGTTCTAGCCACACTAAACTCCCTTTTTATTCCTTTCTTAGCACAGAATTCATTCATAGCATGGTTCTTAAACTCTGTCCCATTATCACATCTAATGATTTTAACATTATGATTCAATTGGTTTTCTAAGCCTATGATAAATTTACAAAGGATTTCAGATGTTTCATCCTTGGTAGCTAAGAAAAATACCCAACTAAATCTGCTGAAATCATCAGTCACAACCAAACAGTACCTTTTCTTGTTAATACTTTCTACAGAGACAGGTCCAAATAAGTCCATATGAAGTAATTCTAGGGGCTTTCTGATGATTCTTACTAACTTGGCCTTATAGGAGGCCTTATGTTGCTTACCCTTCTTGCAGGCAACACAAGTGTGGTCATTCACAAAAACTTTTGAAGGTAAGCCTCTAACTAGGTGACCTTTAACAAGTTTGTTTATATTTTTGAAATTCACATGACCTAATCTCCTGTGCCATAATTTAGACTCATCTGCTGTTGCATTTGCATATAAACAAGTTATACCTCCAGAGGGAATAATGTTCTTTAAGTCCAAGATGTACACATCATCCTTTCTAGGAGCTCTAAGTACAACTTGACTTTCATAAAAAAGATTAAAGCTAGGAGACAGGATAAGGCATTCAGTCTCAGTAAAAAGGACACTATTTTTCTTGTCACACATTTGTGAGACAGAGAAAAGGTTAAACTTAAGTTCATCTACAAAATAAACATCATCAAAGTCTAAATTAGCAGTTCTAATTTTACCTTTACCCGTTATTTTACCTCCTTTGGGATCACTTCCAAAAGCCACAAAGCCTCCATTGTAATCTTCATAGTCTGAAAGATAAGCTTTGTTGCCAGTCATATGGCTAGAGCAACCACTATCCACCACTGTATGATCCTGTAACAAGATCTCTAGATTGCCCTGCATAAAAAGTAAGAGAATTAGTATCTCTTAGGGATCCAAGCCATTACAGACTTGGAAATCCCTTTTGGGTCAACATACTCAACCTTCTTGAGCATGAATGATCCACTGTCTTTGGACACATGATCCAAGTAATTTCCCTTAGGCCTCCAAACCCACCTTGACTTTTTAAGGTCAGTATCCATCTTACCCTTACCAGTATTAACAGTATTAACTACTGCTCTTGTCCCAGCAGTAGTCATATTTTGAACCCTAAAAGTTTTAACATCTTGTTTTAAGTCTTTGGGTCTAAAAGCTGGTTTTGTGTAGTAAGACCTCTTGATAGGTGAATATGAGCCTCTTGGTCTTACATTGTCCATTCTTGGGTAAATTGGTCTATGAGCCACCATAGTTTGTTGCTATTTTTGGTAGCAAATGGTGAACAGTTACTACAGGCCCTAATAGTACTAAATGCTACTAGCTAGTACTAACTGGCCTTAGACAGGTACTAACTTTGTGAACTGCTCTTTTCTCATTTTGCTTAACAGGAGTAATCAAACCTGTTCTTGTTAGAACTCCTGATGGGACAAAAGTCTTTCTTAAATGAGGGTATTTTGAATTTTTTGATGATTAACCTTTAAGTTTCTATCCACATCTGGTTTGTCCACACTTTGGACCAGTATGACCATAGATGTTTTCAGCTTAGGTTCTGACTCTGTTTATCATAAAAATTAAATCTTTGATCAATTGGTCAGCCTTTATACAGACAAAGCAAGCTTTTTCTTTTCTTAAATCCAATCCTTGTTATCTGAGAGTTTGATCACTTTTATCAACTCTAGTTTTAACTGTTTGGAGTTCATTAGTCTTAACGGACTAACTGGTTTGCATTTCAGACAATCATCCTCTATCATTGAGTCTCCAATCCTCAATGGTAACTTGTCCTGTTAACTGATTCATAGACTGTCTTAGGTTTTTGAGTATTCGCTTCATTTGTTTTACCTACAGTCTCACTTGTTTTAGTATTAAGATCAGTTGTTTTTTACTTAATAATTTTCTTCCTAATGGCATATTCATCTAAAAACTCTGCTCAAATTGATTATGTCAGCTCTTGGTGGTTAAGAAGTTCCCTGTTATAGGAGGGGGAACAACATGATACCCATATGCTTTGGAAGACCTATCATTAGCTGGTGTGGACTCTTCATCACTAGATCTGATATCAAAAACACTCAAACTAATCTCACTATCAATTTCAGAATTGTTACTCTTTTCATTCAATTGTGTGTCATATCCTAAACCAGTTTTATCTCTAGCACTCATTTGGACTGTTGAGTTAAATTCATCAAGATTCTTTGGATTGCTTCTTTATTCCCATTTTTCTATCTTTAATTTTAACTCATCTCTTTCCTTAACAACTTTCTCTAATTCTAGGTTAAGGTTGTTAATTTTTATTTCTCTGCATTTAAGCTCATAGTTTTGAAACTCATATTTTTCACCCCAAGCCAATTCATTCTTTTCATGTACAAGTATCCTAGATTCTAGTAACTCTAAGGCTAACTCATAACCCTGAATTTCTAGTCTTGCTCTGCTATGTTTTTCTCTTTCACTATCATAATTCTTTTGAAGAGTTTTAAAAGATTCAAGACATTGTTTAGAACATTTTTGTACCTCATTGTCAGAAGAACTTGATGAGCTTGAAGAAGAGATTGCCATTAAAGCATAGTTGACTGGTTCTATTTTAAAATCATTACTCCAGTCATATCCTCCTAGACCATCTTGAGCCACCAGTGCCTGTGATGAAGATTCATTTATTGGTGCATTGCTCCTGTCATTGTCACCATAAGATCTTTTCCCTTGATTCCTTCCAGATCTGCATTCCCTAGCAAAATGCCCTTTTCTGTGACAGTTGTAGCACTCAATTTTTGATTTATCAAGTGAAACATGTCGTTTTTCTTTGAAATCCATGTTCCTTCCTATCTTCTGAATGAATTTCCTCACTCTGACAGTCAACATAGCCACCTGCCATCTAAGATCCAATTCTTCTAAGTCATCTTCATCAATCTGCTAAAAATCCTCATTTTCAAGTTGAGGACTGGTTGTTGGTTGTGCAAAGAAAGAGCACACTACATCATGAGCACATGGGGTAGATGAAACTTGACTAATTCCTCCAGCAGTACTAACCCTAAAATCTCCACTTGCAGTACTAACTTCATTAGTACTACTAGTGTTCTCAAAGGAAAGAAATGCCAAGTTCTGAGAAGTAGAAGTGGAACTTGAAGACCTTTTCATCTCATCTTCGTAGACCCTAAGGTTGTTGTAGAGGTCATCAATGTCTGGCTTATTTCTCATGATTAGAGCAATTTGATTCCATGAAGGAGGAAGACTTCTTAGGAACTTCTGGTTGATATCTTCCTTTGATATTGGAGCACCATGAACCTCCAATTGACTTATGAGTTTTTGGAACCTATCATAAGCCTTGTCCAGACTTTCATTTGATGCAGTAGAAAAGTTTTCAAACTGATGTTTTAGAACATTTTTTTGCATCTTCTTGGATTCTTCATTACCTCCAAACCTTGATTTGATTGCTTCCCAGAGTGATTTAGCATCTGCAACATTGTGAAACTTGAGGAGGTATTCATCAGGTATTGCTAAAAGCAAGATGCTCTTAACTCTTTCCTGATTCCTTTTAGTAGCCAGTTGTTTGGCAGTCTTAGGAGCAGGAGGAGCAGATGTTTCTCCAGTTGGTGCAGGCTCTTCTTCTAGATCTCCATTGACAATAACATCCCATAGGTTATGGTCTGTGTGACATATATATTGTCGCATTCTCATGCTACAAATATCATATTCTCTCTTCCTGATGATAGGGATTTTCATTGCTGTGATAGTAGGTGGAGGAATGTCTTGTTCTACCATCTTACAATTGAGTTCTTCTTATTCAGAGTTTCCACACAAGCTCTGATACCACTTGTTGGATCGTTTACTGAATAGATCTTAACCTTTAGCTTGTAAAGGGTTTGTTCCTTTAGATAATTCTAAAGCAACAATAATGAAACACTGATTTGAACACTATTGATTATGCAGAAACTAATCAATAATGCTAAGAAGAACAATATTAAGAATCACAAAAGAACTTTATATTATCACTTGAATCTGCCTAGGTTACAGATTACAAAGACTATGATTGCTAATCGATCTCTATTGATTTGTGTAGAACTATATCTACTAACTATGCCTAGGGTTCCTTTTATAGACTAAGGAAACCCTAATTGGCTTTACAAAACGCGTTAAGAGATAATGCATATCTATTCCTAATTTATCTCATGCATATCTCATAAGCAGTACTAATACATATACACTAGACAGTATAATACTAACTAATTAGTACTAACATTAATGGCTAAGTACTAACATTGTACTTGCATTATAACTACAAAGATAGCAGTTATTAAAGACTTACTTATTTCCTCAATCTTCATTAACAACATTATGTCTTCACTAGCAGTATTGAATCTTGAGCCTTAGCAGTATTTAACTTGTTTTAGAACTTCAGAATCCCAACAGTTCTCACGTTTCTTATATATTACTTGCCATAGAGGTATTTATACTTTTATTTATTTTCATATATAATACATGTCGCGTATTATATACACTTTGTATTATTCTTTTGGTTGTTTGTCTTTGTTATATAATTCACGGTATGAGTTATATAATTATTTATTTTTCATATGTGTAATATATACGGAATATATTACATACTTTGCGTTTACTTTTCGATTTATTTTATTTAACCAACCACCAAGTTATTACAACTTGGAAATCTAAATCTTTTATCACGTGTCGCGTTTGATATAATCATCCATCGGAGAACCCAAATACATTATCCTAGGCTAGTGGATCTTAGCCGTTAAGATAAACCGCAACTTCTTGGTCGAGCCGTTTCGTCTTCCGTTTGTGTTGTGCATATTAGATGCCTATCCGTCAACTGTTCCACATCATCGAGGTGAGTTTATAGCCCCCTGTTTACTGTTTTTTACATATATTTTTGGGATGAAAACATGCTTGTTTGCAAATGCATTTACATGGTTGATTACAAATTAGTTTACATACTCATTTACGTATCTCACGATGAGATACCTCACTAGTTTTCACTTATGGATGCTACAACTTGGATTTCATTCTAATGATTATGGATTAGCTTAAGTTGCATGAATTGTTAATTACTCAGAGGGTAAGCGCGAATGTTATAAGATAGATCTTTTTGGGATTGACAATCCCCGTTCGGGTGACTAGCTATCACCGGGAACGAACATTATACCATGTCAGATCATGATTGGATTGGCACCTGCGGGGCCAACAATCACATATACATGAATATTTTTATTACTGCCCGGGTGTTCTTGGAGGGGACAACCTATGATGGGTACATTCTTACTGTGCATTGAATAAAGTGGCATACAAACAAGTCTACATCACAGTTTCATGAATTTCGGTGTGTAATCATAATCACAAATGGTGGCTATTGTATTGGATACAATGGTCATGCATACATTACAAATCTTGGATTTGAACATATATTCATACATTTTGTGACTATTTAAAGATTGAAATAGGTCAGGCATGCATTACAAAACTTTAATCCAACATTTTAAATCATTTATGATACTGTAGAGGACAGAGACACTAAACATTTTACATGGATATTGTGATGACACAGTTAGACTATAATTACATTATTGGGATTTCATTTCATACTTCTACACTAAACTCATGAACTCACCAACTTTATGTTGACCCTTTAAGCATGTTTTTCTCAGGTGGATTAGATGCTTGGCTTACTTGATGTGCATTGGAGTCTAAATTGTCAAGATTTTACTCATGGATTTCTACTTACATATAAATGATTAAATCTCATTGTATTGCTTTCAAGCTTTTCATTGTGATGCAATTATGGGACAAATGTTATATCAATTTCAAGGGAATCAACAAGATTACTTTTTAAACGACACATTTAGAGGTCGTTCTCTTGTATCTTGTGCTGTTGTATTATGAAGTAACGCCCCCATACATATTTCCAATGCGACACATTTTTGGGGGTGTTACATAGAAGGTACTGAAAGTGAATCTAATGATGAAGCAAATTTGACTGGTCCCATAGGTGAATCCTCAAAAAAGAAGAAAATGAAGAAATTTGATGTTGTCACTGAAGGAGGTAATCACATCTATTTGATAGAAGAATAGATCAAAGAGAAAATGAGGATTAAAGAATAAGTCAAAGCTGATCTGGTCAAACAAGAAGTGGAAATAAGAAAATAAGAACTGGTTGATCTTTTGGGTATCAATGTTTTGAAAGGCTTTTATAAAACTAAGTTGTAGTATGAAAAACACTGTGACAAAATGTTGAACAGAAGGATGCAGTTAAGAATCACAAATTGTGATGTGCTTACAAGAAAGAGACCTATTACACTGAAGGTATATAGGGAAGATGGAATTGATGAAGTCATTCCTGACTTCAAAGCCAGTGACTTGCATCTCAATGAATGGAGAGAGGTAATACATGCTTATCCAAACAGAAAAGGAACTAGATAGTCCACTATTTATGGGCAAATCAAAACAAGAATGGACTATCTACATAAAACTAAAGTTGAGTTAGAGATTGACTTTAGTAAACCCCTTAGTGAACAAGACCTCCTTGACAAACTGAATGATCTTGCAAGAAAAAAGAGAAAGCATGCTGATGATATTCATGACTATTTCGTGTCAACCAAGAAGTTTAAATCATCAGTTCAGTATGAAGACCGTCTAGCTAGAACTGTGTTGAATGAACCGTGTCTGGGTATGATCATGTTCAACTCTGTTCAAAGGCAAGATTTTGTTACCATTAAAGACTTTGGAGATTTCTTAAATGAAATGTTATATACTATACAAGAAATCTTCTTCAGACTTCATCAAGGTCCTGGGTTAGATGATCATGCCAGGACCTTCAGTTCCTTACTACTTACTAAAGTTGACAAAAGGAACCTTAACCCCCTCAAGCAAATGAGGGCCATTGAGCAGCTAAGGCAGTAGATGTTGTAATCTTTTGTAATAACTTTGTCTTATATGAATGGTTATCAGTTTATGTTGTTCAATTTTATCAGTTTGTAAGAAGAAGTTGTTTGCTCACTTACTACTGATTTTAACTTAGGTTAATTGTATATTTAAATAGCGGGAGATTGTTAGGTCAGTTGCTGAGCTTTCAGTCTCTCATTAGATTTAAATATAAAATCACCTAAGTGTAAACAAGCTAAAGATAGTTCAGCTTGTATTCTCTGAAGACACTTCAACATCAGTTCTTCGGGTACTTAGAAGATCAAGATCATCTTCACTTCAGTTTATGTGGCGGTTCAGAAACTGAAGAAGACCTTAGAAAGAGCTTCAGTTCAGCTTGGTTGACAAATCCAAGCTAAACAATGTCGATCTCCTCTTAGAAGCTGAAACAAAATGTTTCTCTTCTAAAAGGTTTACAAGGCGGGAAAAAGATTGCTTTATATTAAAAGGAATAAAGCAATCTCCTTGAGAATGAATACTTCTAAAGTTGGAATAGAAGTACGACTACTTTTCCTTAAGGAGTGTACCTAGTACCTTAAAGCATGCGGTAACTCAACCACCCATTTAATGTATGCCATGTGTATTAGGTTAAACATGTAAACCCTAAATCTTTGCGTATAAAAGGAAAGAGATGTAAAGCAAAAATGTTATCTCTTCTAATTAATGTGAAACATATTGAAGAGCATTTATCTCTCAAACAAACTAAACAGACGCTGCTAAAGCTGAAGCTTCAGTTCTAGTCAAATAGTTTGTTTTCTTATACTCATAACTTTGGTTAGAGTTTAAGTTAGAAGGAGATCACACCCCAATTGTCATTCAACCACCTTGCTATTTCGCAAGCAAGGTATGTCAGAGATTTTTTATTTGATTCTAATAAGAAAGTATACGTTGAAAAGTTACTTCTGTGTGTTTTAAACTTGTTCGTTATATTATTTACATATATCTATTTAAAGCTCACTTTGTTGCCATGGAATGTGAGTAGTTTAACTTGAAAAACCAAATATCACATTCAAGGGGACCAAAAAATGGTCCTTGATTGAGTATCATATCCATTTTATTGATATTATGTTCTGAAAACATAACAATGTCCTTTTAGATTTTGGGGAAAATAAAGCAATTCTTATATGAGTTGTGTGCCATTTTAGTAACACTAATTTAGCCTTTCCCACTCCATCTATCAAGTTTGTAGGACTTGAAATTATATCAATGTTTCCTTTGTTGGTTTTAATTCAAAAAAATATTTCTTAGATTTAAGGATAGTGTGTGTGGCACCACTATCCGCTATGTATAGATCTTCATCCTTTGCTTGATATCGTGCTTCATTGAGACTCATTTTAAGCTTCTAATATGAACATAAAGAAAAGAAATATGAGTGCACATAACAGATGTTATTTTATTTTACATGAAAAGAAAATTGATTATACACAGTTAAACAAAGTTACAAAAAGGAAATACATAGCTATTAAGATTCAATAACTTTTCTTTCAACGTTCCAAGCCATTCAAAAAGTGTCAGGCAATAAGCTCAGTGTTTGTGTTATCAAACTGATCCACATGGTCCACTTCTTTCTCTTTTCCCTTACGAGATGCTTGATAGAACTCACATAGATGTGAAGGTGTGCGACAAGCTTTTGACCAGTGGTTCGCACTTCCACCCTTGAAACAGGATCCTTTGGGTTTTTGGGAGGTGCCAACTTCATTATTTTGTTGATTGAGATTATTAACTTGTGGAGCATGTTAAGTGTTATTTCTTTGACCACGACCATGACCATTATGACTACGTCGGTGGTAAGTAAAGTTTCAGTTGGGAAAACTGTTGTAACCATAATGGCTACGACCACGACTACGAGGGTTACCTTTTCCTCTTTTGCTTCTAGTGTTTTTGTTATCATTATTGTTAACAGCATTTGCTTCTGGAAGTGCTAATGATCATGTGGGACGAGTATGATGATTTTTCATTAACAATTCATTATTTTTCTTTGCTACAAGAAGATTTACATTTAGATCAGAGTATCTCTTAAAATTTTGCAGTGGATATTGTTGCTGTAAGTTTATGTTTGAATCATGGAATGTGGATAAAGTTTTCTCCAATTAAAAATCTCCTTCGTAAACAGTTTGTTCATAAAATCTGAGTGTTTGACATATTCTGAATAAAGCAAAGGTGTACTCATTAACATTTTTAAAGTCTTGTAACCTTAAATTGTTCTATTGGGTCAGTTCATGAGTCATTCAGTCTCTCAGTAAATTTAAACATACAATCCCCTAAGTATAATCTAGCTAAAGACAAGTTTAGCTTTAGTTTGCTGAAGATAAAAGTCTAACTTCAGTTCTTTAGGTACTTAGAAGATGAAGCAGTATATTCACTTTAGTTTATGTAGCGGTTCAGAAACTAAAGAAGGCCTTAGCAAGACTTCAGTTTAGCTTGGTTGCCAATACAAAGTTGAACAATGTCGATCTCCTCGTAGAAGCCGAAACAAAATGTTTCTCTTCTAGAAGGTTTACAAGGCAGGAAAAAGATTGCTTTATGTCAAAAGGAATAAAGCAAATCTCTTTAGGAATGAATACTTCTAAAGTTGCTATATAGGTACATCCACTTTCCTTAAAAAACTGTACCTTCCTTAAAGCATGTGTGCATTAAATGGTATCTCAATCACCCATCCAATGCATGACATGTGTCCTAGGTATCCCATTGTAAACCCTAATTCCTTATGTATAAAAGGAATGCGATGTAAGGAGTAATTGTTATCTCTTTTAATTAATGTGAAATACATTGAAGAGCATTTACTCCCAAACAAACTGAAAGAACCACTGGAGCTGAAGCTCAAGTGTTGGTTAATAGTTTGTACTTAAACTTGTAACTTTGGTTCGAGTTTAAGTTAGAGGAAATGAACCCAATTGTCATTCAACTGCTTTGCTATTCTGTAAGCAAAGTGTGTCATAGATTCATTATTTGATCCTAATAAGAACCTATACGTTGAAAAGTTACATCTGTTTGTTTTAAACTTTTTCGTTATATTGTTTATATATATCTGCTTAAAACTCACTTTGTTGCCATGAAATGTGATTAGTTTAACTTGATAAACCTAATATCATATTTAAAGTGACCAACATGGTCCATTCATCTCTAGCATAACGGATTAAAACTTCCCTTTGATGATTAAATCTTCTTTGTAAATCTTTCCATAAGATGCTTGGATCATCATAATTTGAATATTCAAATTCTAGCATTTTATCAATGTGTTGATGGAGGAAAACATCAGCTTTCGCTTTGACTTCCTCTGACATTCCCATTGATTTGAGATGCCTTTTAACATTTGTCTTCCATTGTATATAATTTGTTCTAGTTATGTCAAGAGCTGGAAATTTGATTTTTTAATGTTTGACATTTTATTGCTAAACATAAATTGAATAATAATAGAGTCAATATCAAAATCCATTTTATATATATATATTTTACTATATATATATTAATATGTGCTTACTGTGTGTGGTGTGTGTGTGGTGTGTGTGTGTGTGTGTGTCTGTGTGTATATGTGTGTGTGTGTGTGGTGTGTGTGTGTTTTTTACATATGTGTAACACCCCCAAAATGGGTCGCAGCGGAATAAGTGTCCGGGGCGTGTTACTTCATAGATCAATAACACAAGATATATATAGAACGACCAAAAAGTCGTTTAAAACTGATACATTGGATTTAGCAAATATTTGTTACAAAAAGCCCGAAGCTTAACTTGTCCACTTGTTCAAAATACAAAGATTTCTAGCCCATAACAGATATACAAAATGTAATGCGACAAAATCTTTAATGCATGATATCCAAATCAAAACCACCAATGTATCCCTTGCACCTCGTGCTTATTGACCTCTTGAAAAACATTGCTTTAAAACGTCAACATAAAGTTGGTGAATTCATAGGTTTATTAAATCGTATAATGCAGGGACCACGAGATTTCCCCATGACAATGCAACAAATGCAAACGTCATAAAATGTAATTACGTTGCGCTAAGCTCATGACACTGAAGCTTGACTTAATTAAATAGCAATATAAAATTGCCCACATTGCCCGTATTGATGTTTTAACCCGCAACATCCTTTAATCGACATGGTATACGTTCGTTTGGCCAGTGATAGCTAATCACCCGAACGGGGATGTCAATCCTAATAGATCTATTCATAACATTCGCGCTCACAATTCAGTAATTGACAGTTCATAATAATGGGCTCAATTGGGTTATCGCTACTTAGGGCAAACACGTAATCCATATCATAAAATATCCACTTAGTCCCACTTATAAAAAAATGCATGTTTCTCACCCCAAAACTTATAAAACAAATCATGTAAAATGAGGGGCTATGAACTCACCTCGAGTGAGTAAATTGATAATGAAATATCCCTAATGAAAACGCGTCACGCTAACGCCCGAATGCAACCTAGTTAATATAGGTCGTATGAGTACTCAAGTACTTAGACTAACAACTACCATATATAATCCTTTTTAGCTACATCATACTATCGTTCGGGCTATCATAATTAAGAGGTCATGTAGTGACGTATGAGGAGCTAGGACACTTTAAATCGTAAATCCAACAACTCGTCGATAACGCCCACCCCGAGAAGAGGCCTCATTATGAAACTCTTAGTAATTTTAGCACTTTTATTAGTCTAACCAATATTAATTCTATATAGTAATCACCATCTAATCATTTTAGTGAAATCATATTTATAAAGTAAAAACGTTTATAAATACGCCTTTAGCGAAAATGACCTAACTTTATCGTTTTAAGTCCGTTTCTCGCGTTTCTTACGTCCACGCTTTCGTATTAAGACGAGTGATCATAATATGATGTTTTTAAGTTTTCAACATGAAACATTCCGTATTTAAAGTCACTATTTATTCCGAACTTTATTTCTATTTTTATTTTAAGCAAAGTCGTTAATTTTACGTTTACCTGATTTGGTAAGAATTTCCCGTTCTCAGCTTTAAGTGAGCCGTATTTGGAAATCTATTCCGTCTTCATGCCTTAAGTGGTTTAATATTCTCATAATACTCCCCGATGATTATAATTTACATCATTGTCATTTTCTGTTGTGTTTTCGCGTTACGTAAATTTCTTGCTTAAAACTCGCGTTTTACCTTAAAACTTACTTTCTAAATTTTTACACTTACACTATACTTTAAATTAAATACTTATAAACTAAAAATCAAAAAAAAAATATAAAACACCCTATATCTATGGCCTATGGCCGGTTTTACCTTCTCCACACACAACCCTTTTACACTTTCTATAAACCTCATCATTCATTCCATATCTCTATACATGCAAACTTTTCCTTCACATAGTTCAAAAAAAATCTCCTCCTCCTCTCTTCCCCTTGTTGCTGCCGTACACCCTTCCCCCACCACCACCACTCTCACAAAATTTCTCTACTCCTTTTAGGCATCACAACATCATCCTTAAGTTGCTTGCAAAGTTTGGTAGTTTTTCTTGAAGTTTTGAAGAAGTTATTGAAGTTTTAATGGAAGATTTTAATCAAGACTAGGTTGGATCTTGAGTTCTTGTTATTTAGGGTGTATTGAACCCTTGTGAGTCAAGATTGTGGGTGTTGGAGTAGGTCTAACTCAGCCCCTAACAAGAAGAAAGCATTTGTTGGTTTTGATTTTCTTGTTTAAATCATTTTCTAGTAAGTTTATTTCTTAATCTTTAATTTTTCTTTTGATTTTGATCCTTAAAAATGGATGTTTGATTCTGGAAATGCATGTTATATAATGTATGAGTTGTGTTTAAGAGCTTGGTATGGCATTGCATGTGATTGGTTAGAGTTAGGATTGATGTTTGGATAGGTTTTAGAGTAAATATTTGGGACTGTTTTGAAACAGTAGCAAAAACGTGTCATAGAAGAAATATTTTGGCTTGGAGCCTATGATTAAATTACATTTCTGGAAAGATACATGTCTTGGCATCATAGGATAGTTGGATTCCCAACCAACTCCTTGGGATGAGGGAGTTATGGTCAAAATAAGAAAATAGGTCAAATCTGGACCTATGATTAGAAAACGAGTTAAACTCCAAGTTTTTGCAATAAAAGGTTAGGTTTTAAAGATTGGGTCAGTGGTAGACATCTTAAGGAAGCTATATATTTTGGCCTCACCTTCATTTCTATCATGGTTTGGGATTTATGGCCGTTTTAGTAAAGGGTAAAAATTTTGGAAACTTTCTGTTTTGGGTAACCAGGGGTAAAACAGTCTTTTCACATAGTTCTGAAACTTTGTAGATTATGAGTCTTACATTTTTGGAAACTAGACACAAATAGCTTTCCAGGAGTGAAAGCCTCACATTTAGAACATTTGTGAGCTAGGAGATATGAGTCCATGAAGTCGAGTTAAAATCAGAAACTGAGTTTTTACGTCTAGTCTCAAAATTTAAAAACGTATAGTACACTTTGATAAAATAAGAATTAAAAGCCGAAACTTAGTAGGTGTTTATTTACCTATAAGACCAGATCACAAGTCATTTTGGGATTAAAAAGGATTTGGGGAAGTTCTAGTGGAATGCCATGCTTATCTCGGAAACACATCTCATGATCACTTGTTTAATTTTTACGTATTGTTTCTTTCTACGTACTAAGTCGCGTCACGTCTTTTAGGAGGTGCTTAGGAGTACTTCCCGCTCGTTCGAGACTCGTCATACTTCTGATCTAATTGTTCTCTCGGTGAGTTCATAGCCTCGCCTTTCTACTTATAAATGTTTTTATAAACCCCGCGAGGGAGATACATGCTAGTTTTATAAATTGAACACAAGTGATTTTTGGTTGCTGGACCCGATTGTGAACTAATTGCATAAGTACCTATTGCAGAAAGGCCCCCTAATTTCATGCACTGTTAATTACCTATGATGGGTGAGCGCTAGTACATTAAGTAGATCTATTGGGCCGTGACTGCCCTGTCTGGGGTTGTGACATCCATGGCGCGATCACCCCTAAAGGACATTTTGTATTGAGAATTTCTTTAGGTATATTGCAATATTACCTAGTTGTGGGGCAAATGATTACATATTTATAATATGTTGGTTAACGTTTCAGTGGCATGAGCTTAATGCATTAGTGATTATAACTTGTTTGATCCACAAGTTTTCGATGATTAAAAATACTTGTGTTCACTCTTTATTTCATATAAACTCTATGGATTCACTCAACGTTTTCGTTGACTTTTTAGCATGTTTTATCTCAGGTAATCAGGGTTGATGGCTTGGAGTGGCGAATGGAGTTTAGCGCGAAATGTTTTGACTAAACTTGTTTTGGTTCCATTCATTGAAAACACTTTGTGTTATGGATTTAAAACTTATGTTATGATGTTGTATGGTGAGGATCTTGTGGACAAATTTTCGACTCTGATTTTACATGAATGGGACAATGTTATGTTTTAAACGTCTCTTTTGAGTCGTTCTTTATATTCTTATGTTGTTGTGCTATGACTTAACACCCGAAACTGGTGGTTCCGCTGCAATATAAATTTGGGGGTGTTAAAGATTGGTATCAAGAGCTTAAGGTTATAGAGAACTAGGCCGTTCTTCAAAAAACCTAAACTATAACTTTTTTTCTCGCGCTAAGACTCTTTGTGGCCCTCGTCCAAGTCAAGCTTATGATTCCTATTTAAGTACTTATGCACGTTTCGGGTGCATTGCTATTAAAATATTTATATGATAAATATTATGATATATTAAGATATATATCGATTATCAAGCTTATTCAAAAAGCATTGAAAAATTATTTGCTTTAATTACATAAAAATGTAATTCATATACATAACAAATATTATCATTCATATTTGGTTTATTATCGATCATCACGTTCGTTCATGGAGCATCGTCATGCATTTTCATATTTGGATAAGTTATTATTCATATAATAATTTTTATATAGTGACCTTATGTAATTATTTTGCGTGATTTACAGATTATCATGGCAAACCTACCTCCTCCTAATCATGTTGCGGATCTTCCCGAAGACGATCCAGAAGAGCAACCTGAACTCGCACCCGAGCCCGGCCATTTAAATGTATTTGCACTTCACCAAAATCCTCAACCAAAGGGTAACATGAATGGATGGATACTCGAAGATGATGAAGATGAAGAAGAGGAAGAAGATCCAGAGATGGAAAAAGAAATGGAGGAAGAAAATGATGATGATGATGATGCTGAGGTCATCACTGAAGGATCACATGCACAAGATTTCAACATACCATGCTATTCATTGTTAGTACAAACGATATATTAATCTACAGCGCTTTCGTCAACCTTTAGTCAATACCTTCCTCTCCATTCACGCTCATCCTTCTTCGTTCTTCCACGTTATAAAATCTTTTTCATTCACATATAAGAGCGTATCGCGTTCATCTTCATCTTAGTCTTTTTAACTCTTTTATAGTATATATTTTGGCATATGTCGCCAAGATATAGTTAACATTCGTCGAGACTAATAGTATGTCCCCTCAACAAATCATATCATAATGTCAACATTTAGTTCAACCAAAAGTCATCAGATAATGATATCCCTAAAACAACCCAAACATGAAAAGCATACATAATGCTTAACAAAGAAACCTTGAGGATTTATGAATATCTTAATACAACCCCTGACGAAAGTCTATCCAAATTCAATTCATCATCTTGGTTAGATGATGATACCACTAGGAACATATCGTTCAAAATACGTTAGTACTCCGTATCCAAATGACATCTCAGAAGAAGTCATTCTCATAGTAATAGTGTGTCAATCAATAAACGAATTTTGTTCTCGTTTAATAAAGTTGGTGTGATACTGAATGGTGTTGGTCGAGTCTTAGTCCTTAAGCATACATCATAATTATTTTTAGGTTATTGTTAGTAAAACAATGATTGCATGTGTCTAATTTTCAAATTGTTATTCTTTGAAAGTGTCATACTTTAGAATACTTATACCTACAATGTGCATGTCTTGTTATATACATAGCTATCATCATTGTTAATATATATATGTGTGTGTGTGTCGTGTGTGTTGTGTTGTGAGTTGTGTGTGTGTGGCGACGCGCAAACTAAGCGCGCGCGCACTACAAACTTTGTTTGTAGCACACTTCGTAGCTCGATTCATTGGTGCCCCCAAACAAGGTAAGCAACACCGAGAGGGACATTTTGCAAATGTCAAAGTCAATTAAGAGTTACAACATTAAAGACAACTACACATTTTCTGATATTTGAATTCCTAAACCTTAAAAACTGCTCCTATATATATATAACTATTATATATATATATATATATATAATATGTATATATAATAATGTATATATATATATATATATATATATGTAATAAATAAATTAATGTTGCACGAACTAACCCATGATTTAGGTTAAGTTGTTTTGCAAACAAAAATTGATCCAAGGATTCGCTAGAGTCAATATACAATGGGATGCAAGGTCATAGATGCAAAGAGCAAGGTGCGCGAGTGTCAAAAGTAAGATATCTTTGGGATGCTTAAACGAGACTATAAGAGCAAGCCTTCACTGGTGATGATGCAAGCTCTGCCTCTTTGTTCAAGATGAAGTATAATTTAAAGTGTACCTAATAGAATGCATGGATGTGGAATAACAACCTTTTTGTTTCGAACAAATGTCATACCCAACAATGGCTAAAACTCGGAATGCTATATAATGATCAATCATAACATAAGATACAATATAGAGAAAACTATAATGCATAAACTTCAAGTGTTACGAAGATCATCCAACTCGAACAAACTCGAGTTATGTCCCAAATCACAACCAAATCCAAAATCTCTTACAAATTTCAAATGCCCACATAGTGTCCAAATCCAAACTAAACCAAAACTATCCAAATAACTAATAGCCCAACAAATAAACAAGCAAGTCTTCACATAAAAATCCATAAACGGATACTCCTAAGCCTTCATCACAAATCACAACTATACCTCTTTCACTTGACCTGAAAATGAAACCGAAACGTCAACCAATAATGTTGGTGAATCGAAGGTTTGACCTAAACCAAATTCTTGTACCAATATCCCAAAGATATGATAAAAGTGCAATATGATAGTGAATATATGAGAATCACCCATAACTTAACATTCTTGCTAATCATGTAAAAACACGACCTAGCTTACCTGCTAGTCGAACCATCCTAGTATCACCGCTAGTCCGGTAGCAAATATGTCACTTACGCACCTAAAGGGCCTACCAGCTGGAGCACTATTTTAGGGCAGGACCCAAAACCAAAACCCTTGCCATGACACACAGTACATGCAAGTAAACACCAAAACCCTTGTCGTGCCAAACACAGTACACGCAAGTAAAATCACATCACATATACTCACATAGCAATCATAAGAAAATAATTGTTCCAAAAACAAAACCACGTTTCGCACCGTCAAATTTCAAAACAGTTTAAAACATATTTGAGTATCATTTTCCCGTAACGGAAAAACAGTAAAAAAATGAGGCTACGAGGACTCACCTCAAGCAAGTCTTAAGCAACCAAATCTCAATCACAAAAGCAAATGCAACAACATCCGCACACGACCTTGTCCAGTTAATGTCTCATTAAATCATTTACTTCCAAAACAGTCTTCACGTTTGATGCATAGAGGCTAGATGCGTTGTACAATTACCCATAACAATTTAGTGGTGTGATGGTTGACGTCTCATCCCAAGATATCATCTATCAATCTATCATATCTCGAATGATACAAACATATACTATTTATAGATAATATATAATAGTGCGATATAAGTAAATAATGAGATAAAATGGCAAAAATGTCCTATGTGGTTTGGCCAAAATGCAGATTTGGGTCCTCAAATTTTGAAATTGCAAAAAAAACGTCCTTATTTAAAGGTTTGATTCCATTTTTTTTTTGGTCCAAGGTGCTACTTGAAATGACTAAAATACCCCCTCTGGCAATTTGCCATACCTTAGGATCAATTTTGCAGATAATAATAAAAAAATTAAATTAAAAAAAAATCTGTAAGAAGTTTTTTAATTTTTTTTATTATCGTTTCAGTTACAAGCAATAAAAAAAAAATATCTTTTTTATTTCGGTTATTCATTATACGAGCAATAATTAAAAAATAATAATTGTTATTTTTTAAATATTCGTTTCAGTTTACGAGCAATAATAAAAAAATTAAAAATTTAAATTTTTTTTATTTCGGTTTCAGTTTACGAGCAATAATAAAAAGAATTAAAAAAAATTTAAATTTTTTTTATTTCGGTTTCAGTTTACGAGCAATAATAAAAAAATATTAAATTTTAAAAAAAATTTAAATTTTTTTTATTATTGCTCGTAAACTGAAACCGAAATAAAAAAAATTTAAGTTTTAAAAAAATTTATTATTGCTCGTAAACTGAAACCGACATAAAAAATATTTAAAAAAAATTTTAAATGTTTTTTTTTATTATTTCTCGTAAACTGAAACCGAAATAAAAAAATTAATAATTATTTAATTTTTTTATTATTTCTTGTAAACTGAAACCGAAATAATTTTTTTTTATTATTGCTCGAAAACTGAAACCGAAATAAAAAAAATTAAATTTTTAAATTTTTTTTATTATTGCTCGTAAACTGAAACCGAAATAAAAAAATTTAATTTTTTAAATTATTGCTTTTAAACTTAAACAGAAATAAAAAATATAATTTTTTAAAATTTTTTTATTATTATTGCTAGTAAACTGAAACCGAAATAAAAAAAATTCTTACAGATTTTTTTTTTAATTTTTATTTTTTTTTATTATTTCAAAAATGGTCCTTATGGTTTGGCCAAATGGCAGAGGGTATTTTAGTCATTTTAAGTCGACCAAGGACCAAAAGTGGAACCAAACTTTGAAAATAAAGACATTTTTTGCAATTTTAAACTTTGACAGACCAAATCTGCAATTAAGCCAAACCACAAGGACCATTTTTGCAATTTACTCAAATGTTTATAATAAATAATTATAAATATATCTCGAATAGTCCATTCGGTACCTTTAGTTACCGTAAAAATAATCATAATATAGTTGAAAATGAAATGTTTACTCATAACAAATATGTTAGAGAAGTTTCGAGAAAATTATATTTTTCGTCTTTTATTGAATTTATTAAATAAATAAAATAATAAAATAAAATTTTATTATTTAAAACCAAAAATCATGTTATTAAGTAAAATTTTCTAAGTATAAACTTTTTACGAAATTTCGACATGAGCCGTACGTTTTATATAAACGTTTTCAAGTTTTTCAGAACCTAATTTCAACACTTTCTCCATATTTGACACTTTTCGGCAAAATATCCAAAAATCTCAATATTAACTATTACTAAAACGTTTTCCCAAAATATCGCTAAATATCACGTCGTAATACATTAACTTTCAAATTCAGTCAAAACTCTAAAACGACTTACATATCCGCCTCATTGGGCTTTAAGGCCCAACAAGGGTCCAATAAGGTATTTATACGTCCAAAATACGATTCAAGCCCAAAACTAAGGTCCATTTATATACATAAGCTCATACTAAAAAAGTTTAATAATCCGGACCACATAAGCCAATAAATAAGTCACGCTTATTGTTCTTTATTGGGCCGTGAGCCCAAGAGCTTCAAAAATCAAGTCGTAAGCATAAAAATAAGCTAGTACGCTACGTATTAGAATTTGGTTATTACCATAAGCATAAATATAGTCCCCGAACTATCGCCATATCACGAAATAATAAAAATTACTCCTTGTGATTTTAAAGTAGGACGTAGCACATAATCCTGAAAAAAAAAGTCACGAAAAGCTACAAACTAACTATACAAGCTATGAAAACAAAATAAGCTATCTCCAATATATGTTTCTCAACCATCATGACCACAATATCAAAACTAACAAAACCATCTTGTTTCTTTTTTTATTCGACGTAAGCCAAACACCCCTTTTTATTCGTTTCGTTTCCAAAAATCAATTTTTACGATGATCAACATGTACAACTAACATCTATGCATTAATATAAACACAAAAGGACAAACAAAATTTAAATTTGGAAACTTACAAGAAAATCTTCAAAATGTAGTTTTTCGCACGAACCGACAACCACAAACTTTGTTTAACGAATACCAAATACCGTATCAACCGGAAATATCACCTTCTTGACCAAAGTTGGAAAATTTATGGTGGTTATTGTGGTTTGCTTTGGTCGACGCACAAGACACACACACTAGACATGTAGCGAGTTTTTATTTTTGAATGAAAACGAAATGAATGGGAGGATTATGGTAAAAGGGAATATATTTGTACAAATGCATGGGCACCTTTAGTAGAAAATAGCCATGTTGTTCCCCATTGACTACCATGACCGGTCATAGGATCTTAGGAGGATTCGGGTTCTTCTTTTCGTTTCGGGATCATAAAAAGGCTCATAAAACTTGATCGTAAAATTTTCCCCAAAGTTAATTACATTTTTATTCACCTTAAAAATACTTTTCCATTAACCTAGGGGTATTTCCATATGAGACACTATTTACCTTTAAACCCTTAAAAACTCATTTGGATGTTAACGGACATGTCAGGACTCGTTTTTCGGCATTTCTCAAAATTCACGGGTCAACCACCCAGAATGCCAATAACACAATAATAACCTCTAAAAAGGATTATTATTCACAAATAACTATAAATTACCACAATTCTTAACAAACTCACCACCATCAACACGGTACAATATCTGAATAAACTGACAAACGTCAAATAGTCAAAGGACTAAAAATGATATATTTGGAACACAAAAAGGAGAGAAAGGTTTACAATCTCCCCCCTTAAAAGATTTCGGACCCCCAAACAATTCAGCTACTAACATCACTTAACAAATGTGGATACTTTAGTTTCATCTGATCATCACGTTCCCACGTAAATTCAGGTCCACATTTTGAATTACACCGAACCTTAACGATGGCAATTCTACTCTGCTTCAACTCTTAAACTCTTCAATTAAAATCTTCCACAGGTACTCTTCCATAAAATTTAACTGTGCATCAAATGGATCTCTTCCAGGGCACTTCATGATGGAACAGCCAACACTTCTTAAGGTTCGACACTACAACGTGTTCATTGAACATCATCTAATTCCTCAAGCAAATCTACCATTAGGCTAGCGAGGCCTACCTTTCTTTTAATTATATCAAAAGGTCAAACAATTCTAGTTGCTATTTCCCATTTCTTCCTAAAGCGTACCACACCTTTCCAAGTGCGACACTTTGGCAAAACTTAGACACCTACACGTAAACTCCTAGAGGCTCCACCTCTCAACAGCATAACTATTTCTGACATACCGTGCGCAGCCTTAAGTCTATCCTTACTCTGCGAGATCTTCTTATTATTCTCTTACTCCTAACTCAAGTCCTATTAACTGACCACTCCAACCTCAGCCCACATAATAGGCGCATGAACACATTTCAACGTTAACAAACCACAAACGAGCACATCTCACACTTAGAATGATAACTATTGTCATACGAAAAACCAACCATTCAAGATGAACAACCCAACTTCCTCTGACGTCCAAGACGCACACTACTAACATGTCTATCCCAAAGTCTAAATAGTACGCCTCACTCTAACCATCGGACTGAGGTAGAATAAGCTGTACTACATATCACAACGATCCATAGCCTTTTTGCAGTTAACTGCCAAAACCTTGATGTGAAACGACTATCACGATCTGATATGATCGAGATTGGTACACCATGTCCTATCAACTATCTGCCTTCAAATACTATCTAGCAAATGTACCAACTTAAATCTTTACCGCCTACGGTAGAAAATGAGCAGACTTAGTTAATCGGTCCACAATGACCCAGATTGTGTCATGCCCACTACTAGTCCTAGGCAACTTAGTCATAAAATCCATAGCTATTATTTCCTTTTTCCATACAAGGATCTCAGGTTACTGGAGCAAGCCAGATGGCCTTTGATGCTCAGCCTTAACCTTTAAATAAGTCAAACACTTACTAACATACTCAGCTATGTCCTTTTTCATTCCAAGCCACCAATACCTATCTCTCAAATCATAATACATCTTATCAGCTCATGGGTGTATAGAGTACTTCGACTTATGGGCTTCATCCATTATCACGGTTCTCACCTCACTCTTCAAATGTACCCATATTTGATCCAGGTAGTACAAAGTCTCATCACTTCTCTGTTCTATCATCTCATCCAAACCTTTCTGCATTCCTGCAGACTCATCTATAGCCTCCTTCTGATTCGTCAGTATCATATCCTTGATACTCGACTAAAGGATCATATTCATAGCTCTAACTCTCTTAGGCTTTACTCTTTCCTTCTTACATAAGGAATCGGCCACCACATTAGCCTTACCAGGATGGTAGTGAATTTCATAGTCTAAATCACTAAACAAATTTATCTAGTGATGATGTCGCATATTCAACTCTTTTTGACTAAAGATATGTTGAAGACTCTTATGATCCGTATATATGACACTCTTTGTATCATACAAATAGAAAGGTCCTCATTTTCCACTGTGGATAGCGAGCATACACTCGATCTACTACCTCATTCCAAGCTTGAATTCTATGCATAAAACCACCCACTTTCGAACCTAAGTAGGAGAAAGGCGATTTAAGAATAAGGCATCCTAGTTTTGAGGCAGCTTGCTTAACTTTTTCATCTTCCACAAGAACACCCCATTAGTTACTTTTTGTTCATGTTAATATCATAACCTGACGCATGAAAAAAGCATACCCAGAACCGAACTAGAGTATTAATGTTGTCCATCCTCACCTTGTCCCACCCAAAAATCAATCATCCGCGTAAAACCATAGGGAAATGCATCATGAAGAACTTAACGTATGCAGTTTTAACATACGAGCCTCCACCACTCTTTGAAACGATAATGCAAACTTTCATTATTAATATGGGAACAAAAAGGAGATAACGGATCACCTTGTTTTAAGCCCTTGTGAAATGAAACTCCGCCGTTGGACCATACCGATAATAATTATCGAACTCTCGAAGATCTAAGACAACTTTGAATCCAGGTGCACCACTTATCACCGAACCCAAACTTTTTCAAAACTTCATCCAAAAAATCCCATCGAACCGAGTCATAAGCCTTCTCAAAATCAACTTTAAAAATTAAAGATTGTTTCTTCTTCGACTTACACCATTGGAGCACTTCATTTAAGATAAACGGGCCATCTAAAATTTGTCTATCCGCAATGAAGGCTGATTGCACCTCGTTTACAATATCTCCCAAAACAACTACTAGCCTATTCGCCAATATTTTTGCAATAATTTTTGTACAAGCTTCCGATTAGACTTATTGGCTAAAATCTTATTACCACGTTAGCAATCATGAATTTAGGAATCAAGGCAAAGAAAGACGAGTTACAACCTTTAGGGATGTCCCGCATAAGTAAAAAAATGATTAACGCATCGAACACGTCAGTTTTAATCACCTTCCAGAAATCGACGATAGAAACCAAACTGAACCGTCCTGGACCAGGGCTTTATCAGTCCCACAATCCAACCACCCTCTTTACTTCATCTTTAGACACGTCAGTCCAGCTCAACCTATTTGATCACAAGATAAAATTTTCGTAAAGTTCATAACAAGAGAACTCGATTAGCAGCAGGTTTTCCAAATCTTTTACTAAAAGATGGAGGAATTTCATTTTCACCCATTGCGGATATGCAACCCATGTGCCAACAACCAGAATCCCACGAATGTTAAGTGACTCGTTTTTATCAACACACCGGATAAAAACTCGAATTCACATCTCCTTCAATGGACCATTTAATCTTCGCTTTTGAGCCGCGTCAATGCTTGAATTTTTGTCGATAACTTGAATTGGAATTCAAAGACATCCATTCTGTAATTTATAACCTATCGTTGCCTTCACAATTATCAATATATCACCACTGCCTTTTAGATCATCTTGAGTTTTTTGGCTTTTATGTTTTTTTTGAACTTTTCATATTACCTTTACTCTCACTCGAATCTTCTGTTTTGGATATTTCACTTTCTTCATCATGTTACTCACGCATTATATTCCCGTCCACAGAGCTCATTCCAAGCAATCTTCAACCAATTTATTAAATCCTTCCATTTCAAACCAAGAATGAAAAAATCGGAAAGGAGTCGGCCCATAATCAAAGTGAGACTCACGAAGCAAAATAGGCCGATGATCTGATAAGTACCGTTCGAGAGAGGTTGCTGTGAAGTTCAGGCAAGTAATCATTAGATTCTCAGAAATGAGGAACCGATCAAGTTTGCCTCATCTTTGTAGCAGATTTATGACACCACGTAAAAGAACAACCACCTAAAGGAATCTCCTCCAAGCCCGCATTGACGATAAACGAATTGAACACATTTGCACCTTGAACATTAAAATTCGACCCAAATCTTTCAGATTTACATCTCACCTCATTAAAATCCCCCATTATAATCACCTCGCCTTTCCAATTATTAATCACATGAGTCAAATAGTCCCACAACATCTTTTTTTCATTTAATTCTTGAGGAGCATATACCGAAACAAGAGAAGGTCACCACCCAGTTTCAACCACACACCACGAATCATAATGAATAATCAGACACAGTGACATATTTTTACGGTACGCACTGATCCCACACACAAAGAATTCTTCCCCGATTTACCTAACTGAATCACTATGAACAAATCGAACGCAAATTCCCCAACACATCTTAACACAAAAATCTCCATTTTCTCCATTTTTATTTCTTGTAACGTTAGAAAATTCACTTTATTTTTTACACATAATTCCTTTACCCAATCTTCTTTAGCCTTCTGGGCCAGGCCTTGAATGTTTAGTGACAAAAAATTCATCGAAAACCCTCCTTTACTCCTTGTGATTCAATAATCTCCGTCATGTTATTCATACACCCATCCATGTTATATCCCATATCTGCCCCACTTTTAACCAATTCTTCCATCAATTCATATTGATACCACCGTACGTGGATTCACTGAATTTTAAAATGGCCTGAGCAAACCGATTCTACTACTACATCTTTGAACCCTATTATGATCCAATGTCTTTGAAAACGTCGTTACCCTTCCTCAGACCACCTTGTGAAAATTCGCCCCATCTTCTGGAGTTCTCCACCATTATTGCAAAATGTTTCTATACCATCCTTTGGAGTATAGCCTGGAGGGTATTGTGGACTGTGTTCCGATTTGTCTTCACTTTCTACATTGTCTTTTTTCTTATTAAGCAACTCATAAATGTTGAATGGATCCTTGGAATATTTCTCCTTTTGACCCTGTAGACAACTCCTCTGTTTGTTTAATTCTGTGATCGCTCCTCAAAACACGTTTCCAGGACTTCGTCCACATCACTGTCTACTGCATTTAAATCTCCTTCATTAACATCATCATCTGAATCATGTTCATCATCAGATTCCTCCAAGAAGTCAGGAACCCATCCTGTAACTTCCTTGGCGCGAATCCAACACACCTTACCACGAAATATAATTTTGAACACCTCAGTAATATTCTTACCAACCTTCGTCTTTATGCACAGTCTTTTCGAGTGAAAGCATTTTCATCTGATCATCAATGTGTAATAAGTCACCCCATTTAGACGGCAATACTTAAATGTATTGGTCAACCATAATTTAATGAGAAAACCCTTCAATCTCCAACCAAACAATTCTCCTTCAATAGTAAAATCCTTTGGATGCTTGAATCACTGAGAGAACCAAAGACCCAATACCCACATCAAACATGGAAAAGTTTTTTGAAGCTTCTGAAACCAAATTCCACTAGCACCATAATTCACCCATATACTGAATTTTGATATTGTTGAAACCTTCTTTATGCAGTACCATCTTCAGGTTAGATAAGGATGCAAACTCTTTCACCCTTCCCATCAACGAGTTAGAGAGATCAGATGTGTTCAAACATTCATCGTCCAATACCAGTGTTGGGGTATGATCACTTTCCGCAACCACAGACGTGTTATTTCCTTTCACCACCTGAACATACGAGTTGCCCACTCCACTTTGTCCCATATCTTTCTGGTAAACATAGTGTAGTACTTTATTAACCCTATCATAATTTGTTAGGCTGATATAATTCTTATTCAAACAGGCGTTCTGTGAATCCTAACAAGTTAGCATGGAAGCTTCAACCGCCCCCCCAGATCGTACATAGGTTATTAACCAATCTCTCCTCATTAAAAACATAAATTAAAACGGACAAAACAAACCTCTTTCCCAGCTTTCGAGCCTCCTTAATTGGGATATACGGCATCGACGACTGTCCATATGTTTACATGCAATTAACAGATCCTTAGCAGAAAACGTGACAGGCAAATTTTGTGATATATAAGGATGTAGAGAATCTTAGAGACATCATCCTACTTTTGATTTGTGGGCTCCCATGAGACAACCCAAGATTACACACTCAAAACAAAAAAAAAAAATAAATTATAGGGCCCCAAAATGCAGAAAACAATTAGGGTTGCAATCGAAATAAATACTAAAATAAAAAAAATTAAAATTTTTTTTAAAATAAATCTCGCACAGATTTCAAGATCTAAAGTAAAAATCCCTAACACAGCTCTGTAATGAAACAAACAATAAGGTTTGTTAACTCAATTACAGGGTTATAGCAATCCTACACAAAAGAAACAAGAAGATCCGAAGGATTAAGGATTGAAAATTAAGATTAGGGTTTGATTTTTGAAGATTGGGCGCCTCAAGCAAGATTGGGGGTGTTTGGGATAATCGCATCACCTTCCGAATCCATTTAAACATATAGATGATATCAAAAGAGATAATAGTGGGGCATGTCTTGTAACATTTGAACTCTAACCTGTAGGCTACGGGGCCTACTTTTTCAATAATCTCAAAAGGTCCAACAAATCTAGGTGCTAGTTTCCCTTTCTTCCCAAAGCATACCACACCTTTCCAAGGCGACACTTTGAGCAAAACATGGTCACCCACACTAAACTCTAGAGGTTTTGTCCTCTTATCAGCATAACTTTTTTGACGATCACGCGCAGCCTTAAGTCTATCCTTAATCTGCGAGATCATCCTTAGTATCCTCTGCACTAACTTGGTCCTATCAACTGACCTTCTTCGAACCTCACCCATAAAATTGGCGAACGACAAAACATTCTACCGTACAATCCTCAAACGAAGCACATCGCACACTATAATAATAACTATTGTTAAATTAACCCAAAAAAAAACCCTCCCCCAAACCACGAAGATAAACATCCACATCCGTCTGAGAGTCCAGACGCACGCTCTAAGCATGTCTTCCAAAGTCTAAATAGTACGCTCACTCTAACCATCAGTCTGAGGGTGGTAAGCCGTACTCATGTCTAAACGGGTTCCTAATGCCTCTTGCATTGACTGCCAAAACCTTGATGTTAACGCCGATCACGATACCGCAATATCGAGATCGCACAACACCATATCTACAACTATCTCATCAAATACAATTTAGCAATCTAGCCAATCTATTCATCTTATAATCCTCACGCATAGGTAGAAAATGAGCAGACTTAGTCAACTGGTCCACAATGACCCATATTGTGTCATGTCCACTACTAGTCCTTGGCAACTTAGTCACAAAATCCATAGATATTCCCTCCCATTTCCATACAGGAATCTCAGGTTGCTAGAGCAAGCTAGATAGCCTTTGATGATCAGCCTTAACCTTTAAACAAGTCAAACACTTACTAACATACATAGCTATGTCCTTCTTCATACCAGGCCACCAATACCTATCTCTAAGGTCATAATACATCTTATCAACTCCTGGGTGTACAGAGTACTTCAATTTATAGGATTCATCAATTATTAGAGTTCTCACATCACCCTTCAAAGGCACCCATATTCGATCTAAGTAGTATAAAGTTCCATCACTTCTTTGTTCTATCATCTCATCCAAACCTTTCTGCAATCCTGCAGACTCATCCATAGCCTCCTTCTGAGCCGCCAGTATCCTATCCTTGAT
>BQNB010026295.1:45508-58766 GCA_026074375.1 Tanacetum coccineum | reverse complement strand
TAAACATAGATATAGATGGCATTGATAGAGGTTGCGTGAGCTCGTTTACTTTAGAGATGCAAGTTACATTGCATAATGAGATAAAGCCAAAAATTTCCCTATAAAAAAGGAGGTATATATATATATATATATATATATAGATGGAAATTACATTGCATCTAATTTAATAAATGGATAATTACATTGATGAAAATTACGGGTTGTTATAATTTTCAAAATAAACCAACGTTGTGAGAAAATAGTTTATGTTAGGATCCCGAAAAGTATCGGTCACTTCCATAATATATTTAGATAGCTCGTATAGTATTATTTTAAAATTAAATAGGCTAGATAAGCAAAATCCCATGGAAAGTCCATGGACCTAAGCCATAGCCGGCCATATTTAGGTATAAATACCCTCTTCACACATGAAGAGGGTGTTGGTTGATTTATTTTCTCATATAATCTAATATCACTCTCTTTCACTTTCTCTTACTAGAATCATTCTATTTGACAAGGCGAATTAATCCTTTACTTGGAAGGCAATTTACTCTGTTTGTCAAGGCAATTTAATCTTTGTTCTTTTGAAGGCGGTTTAATCCTTTACTTGGAAGGCAATTTAATCTGTTTGTCAAGGCGATTTAATCTGTGTTCTTTTGAAGGCGATTTAATCCTTTATTTAGAAGGCGATTTAAACTGCTTTCTTCAAAGGCGATTTAATCCATTCTTTGACGGCGAATTAATCTCTTTGTACTTAGTCAATTTAATCAACTTGCACTAAGACTAATTAATCAAATTTGATTTATACGGTTTATTTCTTTGATTTATCCCGTGAAACATTATTTTCCCGGTCTAATCAATAATTGTAAAATCATGTGTATTCTCAAGACTTAAACCACTTTAAACCAACTCATTTTAACACAATTACTTCTTATCATTGTCCGATCAACAACTAATATTTTAACAAACCTAAGTAACAATGACTACTCTTGCTGAATTCATGAAACTCTCCGGTGGTGACAATCGTCCACCAATGTTGGACAAAGACATGTATGACTCATGGCAAAGTATAATGGAACTGTACATAGAAAATAGAGAGCATGGTAGAATGATACTCGAATAAGTCAAACATGGTCTACTCATTTGGCATACGATTGAAGAAAATGGTATGACCATGACAAAGAAATATGTTGAATTGTCTGCAAGAGAGAGAATTCAAGCTGATTGTGATGTCAAGGAAACTAACATCATACTTCAAGGACTCACACCTGATGTCTATGCACTCATTAATCATCACAGAATTGCCAAGGATTTATGGAAAAGAATCTATTTACTAATGCAAGGTACATCATTGACAAAGCATGAAAGAGAGTGTAAACTGTCTGATGAGTTTGATAAGTTTGCTCACATAAAGAGGGAATCACTACATCAGTATTACTTAAGGTTTGCTCAGCTTATAAACAATATGAACATCTACAAAATGAGATTGCAGCAATTTCAAGTTAATACCAAGTTCTTGAACAGTCTTCCACCTAAATAGAGTAAGTTTGTCACGGACGTCAAACTAGTAAGGGATTTGCTCACAACTAACTTCGATCAGCTTCATGCATATCTTGAACAACATGAACTTCATGCTAATGAAGTCCGCCTTATGCGTAAGCGCAATCAAGATCCACTTGCACTAGTTTTTTATCACCAGCAGACACCGTCTCAATTCAACACATATCGGTCGTCATACAACAATCCTCAATTTCAACAACAGTTTTCACCATCTCAGTCTTAATATGGATCTATTCAACCCTCACAACAATACTCCACTACTTATCCATCAATACCTCTTGCAATCACTTATCCACCAACTTCTTACTCATCCATAGTTCATCAAAATGGTTATCCACAACCTCAAACCATTCCTCAAATTGAATATGTTAATCCTTCAGTTAATCATCAATTTCAACAAGCTGAATTCCCTCAGTTAGACTTTGGTCTTGCAACCCCTATGTTTAAGCCAGGTGATGACCCAATTGATGCGATTAACAAAATGATGTCATTCCTATCCACTGTCATCACATCACGTTTTCCATCTACCAACAGTCAGCTAAGAAATTCTTCCAACCCAAGATAACAGGCAACTATTCAAGATGGAAGGGTTACTGTTCAACAGGTTTATGGAGACAAAGTTCATTTGCTGCTGGTACTTCTGGAACAAGGGCTAACATCTCAGGAAAAGGAGGGAGTAGTTCAGGTCAACAAAGAATTGTGAAGTGTTTTAACTGCCAAAGGGAAGGTCACATGGCAAGATAGTGCCCAAAGCCAAAGAGGAAAAGGGATGCTACATGGTTTAGGGATAAAGTTCTTTTGGTTGAAGCACAATGATTTGGTAAAGTTCTGAATGAGGAGGAATTGGCATTTTTGGCAGACCCTAGAGTTGCAGAAGGTCCAGTTCCATAGACGGTCATTACACACAGTGCAACTTATCAAGCAAATGATTTGGATGCGTATGATTCTGACTGTGACGAGATCTCTACAGCTAAAGCAGTTTTTATAGCCAATTTGTCTAGTTATGGATCAAATGTTCTCTCCGAGGTACTACACTTTGATAATACTCATAATGATATGCCTAATCAAAGTGTGCAACAGATGTCGTATTCTGAATAAACTCATCTTGTGAATTATCTAGAGAATAAGATAGCAATATCATTCTTTACTCTCAATATCTGATTGAAACACAAAATGCAGTTGTTCAGGATACAAATTCTTCTACACAACAAGATGCCATGATATTATCTGTGTTTTAACAACTTTTAAATCAGGTAACTAATTGTAACAAGGTCAATAAGGACAATCTAATTGCCAATGAATCCTTATCTGTTGAGCTTGAAAGATATAAAGAACGCGTGAAATTGCTAGAAGAAAGACAACATGTGATATTGCTAGAAGAAAGACAAAATGTAGATTTAAGTGCTAGAGAAAAGCTTATAATGGATGATATAATTCGGGATAAAAATGCACAGTTTGTAGATTTTGAAAAGGAAATTAACTCTCTTAAACAAACTCTTTCTAAACAAATAAATGAAAAGGAATCGTTAACAACAACATTTAATGTTCTGAAAAACGAATCCAAGGAAAAAGAAGCTAATAATATTGATAAAGAAATTGCTTTGGAAAAGAAAGTTAAAGAACTGGACAACATTGTTTATAAAATGGGTCAATCCACGCAAACGATGCATATGCTCACAAAACCATAAGTTTTCTTTGATAACAACCTTAAACAAGCTCTTGCCTTTCAAAATCCTTTCTATCTTAAGAAAGCTCAACAGATTAGGCCAATGCTTTATGATGGTAGTGTTATTGCTAAGGAAACCAATGTGATATTAATTGCTGATTTGAAAGAGACTTTAATGCTTGAAGAAGAGAGTCGATCCAAAATGCTTTTAATACAAAGTGATATCAATTGAATTATGTTGAATAGTGCAACAAGTGTCTAGAAATTCAAGCTGAGCTTATCAAACAACACAACATGGTTGAAAAAGATGAGTATAATAAATTTTCGAAAAGCTTTTCTAAACTTGAACAAAACTGAATTTCTATTGAACTTACAATGCAACTCAATAAAGAAAATTTTCAAAAGAATAACACATCTGTGAACCAAACTGAACCCACATTTGATGAATTGTTTGAATTAAATAATTTAAAAGATCAGCTGCAAGTAAAGGACATGACAATCAAAAAGTTAAAGGCACACATTAAGCGTGTGACTAAAACTTCTACCAGTGACAGTGTGAAAAAGGACATAGATGAGATTGAGACCATCAATATTGAACTGGAACATAGGGTGGCAAAACTGATTTCTGAAAATGAGCATTTGAAACAGACTTATAAACAACTCTATGATTCAATTAAACCATCACGTGTTCGTGCTAAAGAACATACTAAATCTTTGGTTAATCAATTAAATTAAAAGTGTGTTGAAATTACTGATTTAAATGCTCAACTTTAGGGAAAGGTCTTTGTCGTTACAACATTAAAAAATAAATTAAGGAAACTTAAAGGCAAAGCTATAATTGATAATGTTGTCTCAAAACATATTGTTTCCACTCTTGTCCCAGGCATGTTTAAGATTTATTTGGAACCGCTTGCCCCTAAGTTGTTGAATAACAGGGAAGCTCACTCTGAATACCTTAAGTATACTCAAGAACATGTTGCATTTCTTTGGGAGATAGTTGAACAAGGGAGATCCTTAAATCTAATAAACAATTCCTTAGAATATGCATGTAAGTATGTCAAAAGAATTTAGGAGTTTCTTATAATAATTAGACAAACTTGCCCTAGTATCAACAATTCTTATGACAAGTTAATAGCAATTACCCTAATGAACAAGGACAAAAAGGTTAGGTTTACCGAACCTGTCTCATCATCAAGCAACATTCCTAAAGTGACTAATTCTTCTCAAACCAAGTATCTAACAGACCTTTATTGTATTCTACAGGAGTAAAACCTTCTACTAGTGCTAGCGGATCACAGCGTTCAGGCAATACAAAGAATCATAGGATTTCGCGACCACCAAGTAGTAAAGAGAAGAATAATGTAGAAGTCCAATCTAGGAAAGTTAGATCTAGTTTGAATAAGAAGAATTCTTATTCTAAAAATGTCTGTAATGAACATGTTAAGCTTTTTGTTAAGCATTCTGTTAAAGGTGTTGAGGCTATTTGTTCTATTTGCAATGAATGTTTGTCTGATGCTAATCATGATATATGTCTAATTGATTATGTGAATAATATGAATGTGCGTGCTAAACCTACTTCTAAGAAAATTAAAAAGAGAAAAGAATGGAAACCTACTAGAAAAGTGTTTAACTCTGTTGGATATAAATGGAGACCCACAGGAAGGAATCTCACTATAGATGGAAATACAAGCCCTTTGACTAGGTTAACTTCCACTAAAGTAATGCCTCCTAAGGAACCCATTCAGTTAGAAATAGTTGCACAAAAACCAATAGTAACTAGGGTGTATACCAGGAGACCTAATGTACCTAAGTCTGTTCCCGATAGCAAACCTAAGATTGTAAAATCTCTGACTATTAACAAAAAGGAACCTAATACATCTCAGTGATCCACTGTTTTTGATGTTCCATCTTCTTCTCTTATTGATTGCAGGTTTTCCAAATTGTTTTGTGGTATTTAGACTCTGGATGCTCTAAGGATATGACCGGAGATCGCTCTCAGCTCACCAATTTCGTTCACAAGTTTCTCAGTACTGTCAAGTTCGGTAACGACTAGATTGTAAAGATTATGGGGTATGGTGATTATCAGATAGGGAATGTCACAATTTCAACGGTTTATTATGTGGAAGGACTAGGACACAATATATTCTTCGTTGGTCAATTCTTCGAATCAGATCTTGAAGTAGCATTCAGAAAACACACATGTTTTGTTCGTAATCTGGAAGGTGTTGATTTACTCTCAGGATCTCAAGAAACCAACCTTTATACACTGTTAATTGGGGATATGATGGCGTCTTCTCCAATTTGTCTCTTGTCCAAAGCCTTAAAGACCAAATCTTGGTTATGGCACCGATGATTGTCACATTTAAACTTTGGTGCTATTAATCATTTGGCTAAAAATGGTCTTGTACGAGGTCTTCCCAAATTAAAATTTGAAAAAGATCATCTGTGTTCGGCATGTGCAATGGGCAAAAGCAAGAAACAATCACATAAACCTAAATCTGAAGACACCAATCAGGAAAAACTATATCTTCTGCACATGGATCTTTGTGGGCCTATGCGTGTTGCAAGTATAAATGGGAAAAAGTACATCCTCGTCATTGTGGATGATTACTCTCGGTTCACATGGGTGAAGTTTCTAGCATCAAAGGATGAAGCTCCTGATTTCATAATCAAGTTTCTGAAAATGATACAAGTTAGATTGAATGCAACTGTCAGGAACATTCGTACAGATAATGGAACTGAGTTTGTCAATCAAACTCTGCGTAGCTATTATGAGAGTGTCGGTATCTCTCATGAAACATCGGTTGCGCGCACTCCACAACAAAATGGTGTCGTTGAAAGGCGAAATCGTACTCTTGTTGAAGCCGCTCGAACAATGTTAATCTACGCAAAAGCTCCTTTATTTCTATGGGCCGAGGCAGTCGCTACCGCATGTTACACCCAAAACCGATCCATTATACGACTTCGCCATGGAAAAACTCCTTATGAGCTCTTACATGACAGAAAACCCGATTCAACTAGCATAGTAACTTTTGAACTAGCATAATAAACACTTAGCAGTATTTGTTTGAAGTCATGAGAGCACACTACCTCAACTGACAGCATTAAACACAAACATAACAGCAGTGCATTCAAAACAGCAACAAGGCATACTTTTAATTCCCAACAATCCTCCCCTAAACTTGAGAATTCTTCTTCAAATTTTTTAAAGTTTCTTCATTCAAAGATTCATCAACACCAAGAGGATGCTTCCAAACACTTCTTTACTTTTTAAGCTGTTTGATGATGAATTTAAGAAGCTGATAAGCCATTTCACTTTCATAATCAGTTATAAGATTCTTTTCTAACATCATTGAAAGTGTAGATGGTGTAAGGGGATACTTTTTCTCTACCAACATATGAATCTTCACAGATCGCAACCTTAAGGAATGTACTCCACAGGGGTCATATAGCTTCCAATTCAACACTTTGATCCATGTTCTCATCCATACTTCATCTTCTATATGAAGGTTCAACAACATTGTTTTTAGTTACCCCATAACAACAAATCTAAGTTTTCTACTAGTCTTGTTGACTCATATTTAGCTTTTACCAGCTTGTATAGATCTTCCAAATCTTCCATGTTAAAACTTTTAAGCATTTAACTAAAGACCATGTACATTTAAGACTTTCCATCAGCTCTTATTATATAATAATAGCTTTTTCTTCCTTATTTATAAATCTTCCAGACAATAATCTTTGGAGGCTTAACAGCCAAAGGTATAGCATCAATTGCTACTTCTTCTTCTTCTGGAATGATTTCCATTAACTGTATAAGCCTGCTAATTCTTTGCCATCTTACACCTTTTGCATCTTTATAATAACTCTTATTACCAGCTAATGTTCCTAGCTCTACTCATATCTTTCCTTCCACCACTCTGTTCTAAATCAACAAATGTATTTACTACCTTTTAATGCTTTGTCAAACATCTCTTGGATATAATCAAACTCTTTCAACTTCAAATCTTTGAGCTTGTATCCTTCCATGTTATTTACGTAAGTATAGATTATCTTTCTTTGTTGAGCTTTTGTTGGTGGTTTGTTTCTTTTAGCTTCTGCTCTTTTAGCTGCAAAATGCTTTCTTCTTTTCTCTAAGAGTTGTTGAAATAATGTAGCCTTTTCTTTAATAGACAACTCTTCTTGTTCTTGTACTTGCATTCTTTCAGCCAATTGATGATTAGCATCAATCTTTGCCTGCATATCATCCCATGTTTCAACCAAGGCAATATTGGCTTCTTCTACCTTTTTAGCTTTCTCTCTTGCAAGTCTTTCTTCTTCATATAATTCAGCTTGTAAATTAAAAGCAGTTTCTTCATTAAGCCTGATTTGATCTTTCATTTTCATAGGCTTCATAGGTTCTATCCATATTCCTTTACCTTTGTCATGTGATTGTTGTGAAGATAGTTGTGAAGATATTGTTGTTGTAGATTCACCCAGCTCTTGTATAACAACCCCTTTCATATTGGGTTTGTACTTTCAATCTTAAGTGCTTGATAAAATATAATCATAACAGTTGTAACTTGAGTAGTAGTTGTTGTAGCAGCACTAACAGTTGT
Source organism: Tanacetum coccineum (assembly GCA_026074375.1). NCBI lineage: Eukaryota > Viridiplantae > Streptophyta > Magnoliopsida > Asterales > Asteraceae > Tanacetum > Tanacetum coccineum. Next base: position 50,966 of record BQNB010026295.1, on the reverse strand, counting down.
TGCAGAACGAGCAACACTAACTATATCACTAGTAGTACTAACTTGAGCAACATCAATAATTAGTTTAGCAGTGTTAATAACTTCAACTACTTCTTCAACAACATCTTCTTGTTCTGCAACAAACATCTCCTCACCAGTAGAAACATTATCATGAACACTAACCAGGGTAATATCATCATTTGCGTCAATAGCATCAATCCTCCCCTGTTTGGATGCATCCTCACCCAAACTTTTCTCATCATCAGAGGATTCTACCCTAGCAATCAAACCAACTTTGTATAATCTCTTCAGCCTATGAGTTCTTGAATTATTTTTCTTTTCAAGCTTCTTGACCCTCATTTTCAAACTAGCAATCTCATTCTGTTGAGTGGTCTTTGTCTTCTCTAAATCAAAAACCCCGTTTTGTAAATTGGTACATAGTGCCATCAATTCCTTTAGTTTAATACTATCCCCATCACTTTGAAGTGTGTTATCTCTTGCGACCAATGAATGATTGGAATGTTTAGATACTGATAAGTGTAGAATACACATATCCGTTTGTACTTAAAATAACCAACAAAAAAACCCCAAACCAGAAAACCAAAAAATGGCAAAAATATGCTTGTATTTGTGTTTTGTGTGTGCAGAAACGGATATACCAAAAATCACAAGAAAACGGTCAAAAACGAGTAAGCACGGACACGAGAATCAGAAGAGTACAAAAAGAAGCCAAAGAATCTAAGCCGAAGCCAGAAAAGTCAAGCCTCAATCAAATCATGGTCAACAAAAGTCAACAAGACCCAAAACATTCCATTTTAACCCTCTAAGTTTCACAAAAGACCAAAAATAACCCCTCACCTCTTAATGGGCCTGAAAAACCCTAAAAGTCCTCACCCGGATCCATTTGGCCCAAAAGCCCATTCATAAGCCCAAGTCCCTACCCTATTTTCCTTTTTTATAAACACAAGGGCCAGTTTTGCAATTTTCTAAAGTTAATTATAACTAGAAAAAGGATAAGAGAAGACAAGGACCATTTGTGTCATAAGGCCAAAGTTTAAACCGTTTTACCTCTCTTTCAGTTATAAAAAGAAAAAAAAAGCGCGAAGGCCCATTTTACTGTTCATCGTCACTCTCCTTTCACCAAGCAGTTAAAACCAAGGGGCAAATCAAAATTAAAGGGTGCTTAAGTCAATTCAACAGGTCTACACTAAAATGGCAAGGACAAATCAGTCTTATCAAAGCTCCTTACTAGCTCACTCTCTCGAAAGCCACGTCAGCAATGGAAGAAGCACAAAGGGGTGTGGGTTTTTGCACTAAACACACTCACACAACTAGCACAAGCTGTCACATCAAAGAATGACAGCTTGGCAATCGTGTGGAGTGGTAATTGATCAAACGGTCCACAATAGAACTCAAATATTGAAGAAATGATTGGCTCCGATTAAAAGGATGAGATTCAAGGCAAGAGGCTCAGAAAGGATCCAAAGGCAGCTATAAATAGAGCCACACCTCACTCACCCAACACATACACAAGTAGGTATTAGTTTTTTTTTCTAACAAGTAGCTTTTAATTTAGTTGTAGCCTAAATTTTAAAATCTTAGGCTTAATGGTATGTTAATCTGTAATTTTCCCTTAAAAGTATTGTAAGCAAGTGTTCTTTAATGAAAGTCATTTTTTCTAATCTCTTCTCCCAATTTTCTTTTTCATAAGTCTCTTAACTAAGCTAAATTCTCTCAATAAGCTCTTAATAAGTTCTTTCAGTCTATAAGCTGAAATAGAGCTTAATCAATTCAGAATTAAGCCTTCCTAAACCTTAAACCAGTCTAAATTACATTTATTATGGAATGCATTGGAATTGAGCCTTTGGAAGGGGATCTTAACTTGGAAAGATCCCCAAGGAAACTTTAAAAAATACCCTAGCTTATTAATAAGCTAGGGAGCTTGTAGCTGCTCTTAATTGAGACCTTTTGTTTAGCTAAAGGTTCAAGTAAGCTTCTCTTTTCCTTTTTCTCTAATTTTAGTTTAAAATACTTAGTTATAGATTATATCTTATTATTGCTTATTTGCTTATTCTCTTTGCTTATTAGTACTTACTTGTGATTAGTTTAGCTTAAATACCTAGAATATTCACAGTCTGTTTTGCTTGTTGATAGTTTAAACTTTGTTTTCATAAATTTGATCATAAAAAAAAAAAAAAAAAATAAAACACATAAAGCCAAAAATATAGACTATATCTTAGACCGTGCTATTATAGCTTAATTCAGTAGTGTAATTTTGCTTAAGTTAGTTGTTAAAACTCCTAGTTATCTGGTTTCATAGCCTTGTTAATTATTTTTTGCATTTTAAAGTAAAGCTTATATAAAATTCTGGTCAAGTGGAAAAGGGTTGGTTTGTCCATAATGTGTTTGACCTCTAAAAGTCAACATTACTTGTGCAATTTGCTTGAGTCAGCTGAGTTTTCATTTAAATTAGTTTTCATTTAGTTTTTATAAGATAGAGTTCAAAATTTCAAAAGGTAATGGCTTATATTTAGTATTCCGGCAACCAGGTACTTATTGTGCTTTTATACTTAGCTTGCTAATTTTGATCCTAGCCTTATAAGGCTTGGTTAGTGTTTGATTTGTGTTCTAACACTCAAATTGAGTGTGTCTAAGTGCAGGATTTCCCTTAGGAAACCTGCACCTTTGTGTTGCACTTGTGCAAAGTGCACCAGTACTAACCAAAAGGTTAGTACTGCTGTCACAGTTTGTACTGCTACTTTTGGCTTAATTCTTAGTTAAGTAAGAACAGGATTTAGGATCTTAGATTCAAGTAATAGTAAGTCTAGTTATAGCTTAATATAGAATAAGTCTTAGATTACATTTTCTAGCTTATTTCCTTAGTTAAGTTTTGCTGTCAAAAGTCACTAAAAAAACCTCAAAAGCAAAAAAAACAGTACTTAGGAATTTCAGGATCTTAATTTGTTAATTTAGCTTATGAGTCTAGATTTTATAGCTTATATAGATAGATTATAAGTAGTTTAATAGGTCCTTAAGGTTTTAGAGTCTAGTGTAGCTTTTTAAGGTCTTTAGCTTATTTGGATTTTGTGCTATTTTGCTTAAATCCTGAGTTTGCTAAATTCATGCTTAATTTCAGTAGCTTAAGAGGATGTCTAGTTCTAGTTTCTTTTCTGAAATAGCTTAAGCATCATATAAGCTTTTTAAAAGTCTTTTCCTTTTTAATTTTGAGCTAAAAATAAGCTTTTTAGAGCTTAATAAGTAAAACCAAGGGTTAAGCCCTCCTTTCTGAGGTCAGTCAAAAATAAGCTCTTATTGAGCTTATTTGTTAACTTCAGCTCAAGTAGCTTTTATTAATTTTGTTCCCACTAGCTTCCTTTACAACTTTGCTCTTTCAAGTTTTTAGTAATAAACACTTTTAAAATTTGAGCTTATAATTAGACTTTGATTGTTATCGGGTTAGGACCTCAGGGACCATTCTTGTAATTTTTCTGTTCTAATTGTTTTTTAGTTAATCCTTCCCTATTAAATGCTTTAACCCCGTTAGTCCTTAAGACTTTTACACAGTTAGTCCCTAAGTTAGTTATTAATTAGTTTTATTTAGTTTTAATTAATAATTAGGGTTAGGTTTTAATTAGTTTAATTAATCTTTAAATAAAAAGTAAAAATTAGGGCTTTTATTTTTATAAAATTCCTGCACATTTTCTTTATTTATTGTAATTTTTATAAAATTTTTAGGACTTTATTTTTTAATAGTTTTATTATTTTTATAGTTTTTAATTAGTTTAAATTTTAGAAAAATCATATCTCTTAATCTAAAAAGCCAAAAATAGTAATTTCTTTTTCTAAAATTTTCTTTTGTCCTATCTTAGGTTAAGAAATTTAGTTTACATTTTTAGGAGTTAATTTTAGTTTATTTGCTTATTAGTCGCGTTTTATTTGTTTTCCGTATTTGTTTAAATTGCTTAAATTGCCTTTAATTGTTAAATTTTTAATTGTTGCTTTTTATTTAGTAGATATAGATTATCAAAAATATCTTTGCTTTATTCAAATCAGAATCCAAGCTTAAACGAGGTTTCAATTTCACTAGTCGTTGGGGAAACGACCCGGGTGATCATACTTGCCCGGTAACATACGTATATTATATATTTTATATATTATTTTTGTAAGTCTTGACTTTTTACCTTGGTTAAAGGTGAATAGTTGGAATTTACCTAAGTAGTATTATTATTATATATTTTATAGGTACGTAAAACTTATATCAATAGTGTTCTAGTTGGTAGGCCCTTTAGGTGCGTAAGTGACATATGTGTTTTCATGTCTAGCGGGCATGCTAGGACATGGTGATCAACTAGCAGGAATGCAAGGTCATGTTAAATGATTAGCGGGTATGCTAAGTCATGGGTGATTTGCATATATTCATTGTCATATTGCATTATTGTCCACTGTTTAAATGATTGGCATATCTTTTGGGTTTAGGGTCAAACCTATGAGCTCACCAACATTATTATTGACGTTTTTGAGTATCATTTTCAGGTGAAGTGAATGACGAATATTTTAGTGATATGTGATAGCAGGCTTAGAAGTATCCCGTGTGGATTTCTCTTATGAAGCTTTGCTTGTTTATTTGTTTGGTTCTTAGTATTTGGATGTTTTGGTTTAAGTTTGGATTTGGACCCCTATATGGGAAATTGGAATCGTAATAGATTATGGATTTGGTTATGATTTGGGACATCACTCGAGGTTGTTCGAGGTTGATGGTCTTCGTAACACTTGAAGTTTATGCATTGTAGTTTTTCTCTATATTGTATCTTGTGTTATGATTGATCATTGCATTCTTGTATTTCCGTCATTTTCAGGGTGTGACAGATTGGTAATCAGAGCCAAGGTTATAGAGAACTAGGTGGGTTGGCCTAGACTATAACCTAAGATCTGTCATTTAGTTGCGTATAGGATCTATGTGCGCGGTGTTTCGCTTTTGCTTGCAATCGCGTGTTAGCGGTTTGGTGCTTTAGTTATGTCAGTCATTAGAATGTGTGAGCTTAATACTGAGTACGACTGGGAAAGGATGCGGATATAAATATGGTGGCCAACGTAGTTATAAAACTATCACAACTTACTCGTACTTGGTAATACTCACACAAATTGGTGTTGACACCATAAGGGGGTATTATGTGTATATTTATATATAGTAAGATATTCTATATATATGTTAGTCTTCCTACCTACCTAACATCACCCATGTTCTCCCTCATATAGAAAATACCGCCAAGGATGAGGACCTAAAGTGTTGGCCGGCCTGTTATCGAATCACGAGGAGGGGGAATGGGTGAACGGGTTGGTAGAGGTGGGAGGGGTAGAGGACCTAAGAGAAGTAATGATGAGCGTGTTGACAAATTAAATGGTTAAGGGAATGACCAGGGGGAGCTAAGAGGAATGTAGAGGGAGTCAATAGGGGTGTGGGAGGAGCACCCGACTTCTC
>BQNB010026295.1:3196-42614 GCA_026074375.1 Tanacetum coccineum | reverse complement strand
TCTGTTTACTTCTGCCCTAATTTTTCTAGTGATTTCTAGCTAGTTTCAATAGTTGATTAAGCCATTTTTAATCTAAATCTATGCATGCATGAACCATTTCACCTCTTGATCATCATATATCATACATTTACATATACAATAAGGAAATCAAAAAGAAAACATAAACAAAACTCATGAGATTTTTACCACAATAAATATGTAGAGAATGATCAAATGATCAAAACAAGAACAAAGCTTGATCTTCACCCACTACCTCTAGAACATCATCATTTCTTCATGCAATAACTCTATGAAAACTTGAATTAATTCAGCCCCTAAACCTTATGGAAATGTGTTATTGATGGTGTTTAAGGATTAAGAAGGTTACACAAATATGGAAGGTTTAAACTAGTATAGATTTGAGCTAGGAAATTTGAATGATGATGGTGTTTTGGTGCTTATTTTGGGACGGCAAGAGAAGAGAGCAACAAGAGAGTGTTCTAATTTTTATCAATGCAAAATGAGGAAGATAAGTGTGCTAGTGGTTTTATAAGTCTTGATCATGCAAGAGCAACATATCATCAAGACAAGTGTCTTGAAATGGCATCATAATGTGCCACACCACCTAGTGTGGTGTCATTACCACAATTGATTTTTTTTTATTAATAATAATTTTAGTGTTTAGGGTATAAATTTTAAGATAGGTAGGTAGTTTTGAGGCTAACGGGTATCGACGTAAAATAAAACGAGAGTTAAGGCGAAACCACGAAGTAAAAACGAATATGATAAAAATAATTCTACATTAAACGGAATACTTTTCTGAAAAGTTTAATTTACGTAAGGTTCAAGACGAATAATTGTTTTAAGCATAGCTCGTAATTAATTAAAACGACAATTTCAATAAAATGTCTAGATGTAAATAAAAGTAACTTGTTTAAAATTTATAAATTAATTATGAGATTAGAAATAGTAGTGACCTTAAATACGGGGGTTTACATAAACGTCACGTAAATTACAAATGCAAGCCCTAATTCTCCCGGTTAGTAGTGAGTTCACATCTCAACACAAAAAAATGAAAATTATATTTAATACTCGAGAATAAAATAACGACCTGAATTTGACGGATTGTCACAGCATTTTCCCCTAAAAAGGGATCTTCGTCCTCGAAGATCAATTCATCTTGTCGCCCGTTTCTTATTAAAGTCAAAGAGGTGTGGGTATTTCTTCCACATCTGTTCCTCCCGTTCCCACCGGTCCACGCCGTAAATTCCATCGAACTTTTACTATAGGGATCTGACTTTGCTTAGTTGCCTTACTTCCCTATCCATGATTTCAATGGGTTCTTCGATGAAGTGCAACTTCTCGTCGATCCTTACTTCGTCGAGTGGAATGATAAGATCTTCATCTGATAAACATTTCTTTAAATTCGACACATGGAATGTATTGTGTATTCCTTGAAGCTCTCGGGGTAATTCCAGTTTATATGCCACCAGACCTACTCTTGATAAAATCTTGAATGGTCCAATATAACGGGGACTTAATTTCCCCTTTCACCAATCGAAAACACCTTTTCCACGGTGATACATTTCAGCATAACATTGTCACCACTTCAAACTCCAAAGGTTTTACGTTCACATCGCATAACTTTTTTTTTGTTACTTCGAGCAGCTAATAATCGGTCTTTGATTTGACAAAATCATCTCTGTCATTTCGCGAATCATTTTGGTCCCGTGTGTTGGGCATCTCCAACTTCACTCAACACAGGCGATCTACACTTTTCTTCGTTTAGAGCTTCGGAAAGGTGTGGCTTTAATGCTAGCGTGATAACTATTATTATATGAGAATTCAGCCAAAGGTAAATGCGTATCCCAAGGCCATTCAAAGTCAATCACGCAAGCCCGCAACATGTCTTTAATGTTTGTGTCATTCTTTCAATCTGACCTCAGTTCAGGATGGTGCAGTGCTCAATATCCAAAATTCGTTCCAATGACTTTTGAAGAGATCTCTAAAACCTTAATGCGAAATGAGGGTCTCGGTCCGAAATAATCGACACGGGCACCCGTGCCTACAAACAATCTCCCTTCAAATACAATCGAGTAAGCCTCTCCATTTTCTACTTTTCATTCATTGAATAAAATGAGCAGATTTAGTCAATCGGTAACAATGACCAAATAGGAATATATCAGTGATGTTCGGGGGGGGGGCTCTTGTAGGCTTCGTAATGAAATCCATTGTATTCTCTCCATTTCAAACAGGGGATTTCTGGTTGCTGAAGTAATCCTGGTGTTTTGGTGTTCAAGCCTTTGACTTTAGCACAAGTCAAGCGCTTCTGAACCTATGTCGCAATGTCCGCTTTTCATATTGGCCACCAGTAGATCTTTCTCAATCTCACTGGTAATTTTATCGATCAAGGATGAATGGATTTTGTTGTTTCTATGAGATTCAACATGATTATAGGCCTCTCAATCCTCCGCACATAATGGTAACCATATCGTCCTTTAGACATTTCATACATTCGGATCTAACTTTCAAATGGCTCCCCTTCGCCACAAAATCCTTTAGCACTAATATTTTCCTCCTTGCACGCTTCAACTTGTGCATTTCGAATTTGTTCGGGTAAATTGTTATGTACCATCACCACTAAAGCACGCACTCGAATCGGTTCCTTATCCTTCCTGCTCAACGCATTAGCGACAACATTTGCCTTTCCCGTGTGATAACGAATAACACAATCGTAATCACTCAGAAGTTCAATCCATCTACGCTGCCTCATATTTAGCTTTTCTGATCCCAAAATATATTGTAGGCTTTGTGATCGATTTATACCTAGTACACTTAGTTCGTACAAAGATGTGTCATAAGTCGAAGAGCAAAAACCAAACGCTCCAATTTAAGTCATGGGTCGTATAATTTTCTTCATTCTTTCTAAGTTGCCTAGAGGCGTACGCAATCACCTTTTCTCGTTGCATTAAAACAGCTCCAAATCCCTTAAGAGATGCATCACAATACATAATAAAGTCTTTGCTTCCTTCGGGTAGTGATAATATCGGCGCACTACATAATTTCAGCTTCAATGTTTGAAATGCCTCCTCTTCGTCATCGCCCCACACATACGGATTATTTTTCTGGGTGAGTTTAGTTAATGGTTTGGATATTAGAGAAAACTCCTTAATAAACCTTCGATAATAGCCTGCCAAACCCAAAAATTGTCGCACTTCCGTTGGTGTAATCGGTGCAGCCCAATTTTTAATAGCTTCGATCTTCGTAGGATCAACATGAAGCTCCCTCACTATCAATCAATAGCCCCCCCCCCCCCCTAAGGAAATTGAGGAATCAAGCTAAAAAATCACATTCGAAAATTAGCGTATAACTTTTCGCTCCTTAGCAAATTCAAGATAGTCTTCAAATGTTCACCATGTTCTTCTTTATTTTTGGAATAAATTAGAATGTCATCAATGAATACGATTACGAACTTATCAAGATACGGCTTGCACACGTGATTCATCAAATCCATGAATACTTCAGGTGCATTAGTTAGTCCAAAAGGCATTACTCGAAACTCATAATGTACAAAACGAGTTCTAAACGTTGTAATTGGAATGTCTCCCTCGCGGATACGAAGTTGATGATAACTAGATCGTAAATCAATCTTCGAATAAACACTAAAACCTTGCAGCTGATCAAACAAGTCATCAATCCTTGGTAATGGATATCGATTCTTGATTGTTAACTTGTTCATTTCTTGGTAATCAATGCACATTCGGAATGATCCATCCTTCTTTTTCACAAACAATACCGGAGCTCCCCATGGTGACGAGCTCGGTCGAATAAAACCTTTCTCCGAAAACTCTTGCAGTTGCTTGGACAATTCCTTCATTTCAGATGGTGCTAAACGATATGGCGCACGCGCCATAGGTGCAGCACCAGGAATAAGATCAATACAGAATTCAACTTGCCTGGGTGGCGGAAGTCCAGGTAATTCATTGAGAAATACCTTGGGAAAATCTCGGATAACTGGAACGTCTTCTAATCGCTTCTCCTTCAATTCTTGTTCAGTTACTTGAGCTAAGAATAGCTCACAACCCTTCTCGATATACTTTCGAGCCTTAATGCAAGAAACAATCTTCAACCGGGAATTATTTCAATTGCCTTCGATAACCAGCGTCTTACCTTCCAGGGGAATTCTAACCTTTTTCTCTCCACACAAAATAGCGGCATCATATCGTGATAACCAATCCATCCCAATAATGACATCAAAACTTCCTAGTTCTATTACCATTAAATCGATTGGAAAAGAATGGTTAAAAGATTTAGTGTACACCCTATTAACACATTATTGGTACTTACTACTTTTCCATTGGCCAATTCAACATCATAGGAAGTATCTAACTCAACTAGTTCAATATCAATAAGGGTACTAAAATTTGTAGACACAAAACTTTTTTCGGCACCCGAATCAAATAAAGTAGTAGCATATCGATTATTGAGTAAGAATGTACCAATAACGACTTTCAGATCATGCTGAGCATCCACAGCTCCCAACTTGTAAACAGCTCCACGGTTATTTCCACCTTGTCCATTCTTTTTCAGCTTAGGGAAATCTCTCTTTTAGTGACCCTTTTCATTGCAATTAAAACAAGTCACATCCTTTCTGTCGAGGATCCAACAAGCAGCAGTCTTGTGCCCCAACTTACCACACTTACCACTTTTCGAACAATCCCCAGCATGCTTCTTATTCTTGCACCGTGGACAAACTTCGTCGTCATTTGGTGCAGCATTGGTCATAGCTCCAGCATTAGCCGTTCTTTGATTTTGCCGACGATTGTAATCGCGTCGGTTGTCACCACGACAACCACGATCTCCTTCACCTTTCCTCTTTTCACCCTCAGAAACCTCATTAGTCTTGTCTTGTATTATTTGTCCCATGAGCTGATAAGCCATACGGACAGCCTCATCAATACCAGTAGGCCTCGATGATGTCACATCACCATGTATATTCTTTGACAATCCATGAATATACTGCTCCACCTTCACATGTTCAGGTACCACCATTCTAGGACACAACAAGTCCAATTCGTGGAATCGGTTTGTATACCCATCAATATCAGTCCCTTTTAACTTCAAGTTGTACAATTCTTGCTCCAGCCTTTGCAATACACTTCGAGGACAGAATTTTCGGTCATCCACTTTCTCACCTCAGTCCATAGAGTACCATTAGCAGCATCAATACCCATGGAAGCAATTCTTCTATTCCACCAAGTCAATGCACGACCTTGAAGAGTAGCAGTTTCAAATTTCGCCTTATCCCTTTCTTTGCAATCACTGATTCGAAACACAGATTCTAGTTTCTCAAACCACTGACATAATCCCACAGCACCTTCGGTGCCTTTAAAAGGTTGTGGGTCACACTTCATGAATGTTACGTAAGTACACCTAGTAATTTCGGGCGCTGCCGGTCCAGCACCACCAACTCCAGCACCACCGGCTCCAGCACCACCGGCTCCAGCACCACCGGCTCCACCACCACCGGCTCCACCACCACCGGCTTCATCACCACCGGCTCCGCGGTTCATATTTGCCATAAATTCAGCCATAGATGCGGCAACTTGTTCCCTAATAACCTCGCGCATACGTGCCTCAGACATTGCTTTTGGCGGCATGATTCTGTTACAACACAAATCAAATCATAATGAGTATTCATTCAATGATTGTATTAAGCAAAAGGAACAATTTAGAAGAAACAAGAAAAGAAAGGTAACAACAACACAACATAGAATTAGAACCAAAAGATAGTCATTTCATTAATCACAAACAAGTTACAAGTTGCATTGTCATACATTACATGTCACCATCTAATGCTATACAATTCAAAAAAACTAGTTCTACTAACTGACATCGCAGTTTAGTTAGTGATTTACAAAAGATACTACTAATGATAAACTAATCTACTAAGAGTCACTAGGTGATCCACGTGGCTCGGAAGGTCCCTCGGTCCTATCAGGAGTAGAGTTCTTCGATTTCTTTCTCGGATGCTCGGTATCCTCATCATCATATGGCGGCTTCGGAACAGTCCCAATACAAACAATATCCAAGTAAAACCTCTTGTTCCACACTCGGGACTCATGCAACCTCCTCTCAGCAGTATCACGCTCTATACGAGTCCATGCCAACTTAGTCTCAGTCTCAGCAAATCTTTTCTTTAATGTGGCATTCTCCCCACTCTCCAATACCGACACCCTCTCGAGAACATTACCCAAAGCACGCTCGACATTCTCCAAATCATGATGAAGTAACTCCCTTTCTTTTTCCCCGATTTTATTCTTGGATTTGAGAAGAGCAATCTCAGTTTGGCATGAACCCAACTCAGCCTCCATGACTCTAGCTTGTGCACGTGACACCTCTAAATCACGCCTTAAGGCCCACGGTGCTAATCCATCAGCATGAAATGAGTCACGAGCAGAAGATGACTCTCCTACCTCAAATAAACCCCTCAGAAAGTCGCGAATAGCATAAGGTCTCTGGGTAATGGTCCCAGCAGTAGCCTCGGGTGCAACATCGACCTCCTCATCCTCTGACTCAGAATCGGGTGACACAGAATCAGATGACACATCTCCAGGTGGCGGGGTTTTGTCACCCTCCACCTCATAAGGAAATATCAACTCAGCATCATCCTCGATCTCAATATCAACATCTTCCTCGGGTTCCTCTTCAGGATCTTCTTTAGGATCTTCTTCGTCATAATCAACCAAATCAATATCATCGGGAATGTAAACCATTTCGTTGGGATCATGGATATCCACAACTTGGTTCGGCTCGGGAACAATTGGGTTCACTTCGGGAATAGCTTCGTTCGGCTCGTTAAGATGATTAGGGTTCTCCATGACAATCTGCATCGTATAAATATCTCGTATTAGTATTAAATAATTACATAATTAACATTTATATTCAAATAAATGAAAATTTCCTATTATAACATATATATATATATATATATATATATATATATATATATATATATATATATATATATATATATATTTCCATATATATATCGATAAATAAATCCTTATTATTCTTGTCCCATCGGTAATTCGGAGATTTCGCTTGTACAGTTATAGTTAAAAGATTTCAAAAATCCTTTCGTTCTTTTTTTTTGAAAATCTTTTGTTCTCTATAACTTAAGCTCTTGATACCATTGTGACCACTCATTTTTTTATTATATCAGCACGGAAGGGTTCATTTGGGGTGCTACGTCTTAATAAATAGCATAGAAATAGACTCGAAGAGACGTTTTTAAAATATAACCATTCGAAATATAAAAAGTTTTACACACATAGGTCCCAAATATTTTTATAATCATTTCTTCATTTTCAATGTTTTCTTCTAATGATTTTTCTTTTTAAATGGCCTTCAAAATATTTTATTTCATTTAGTCTTCTCCAAAATCTTCATCCACCGAAATTACCATTTAAAGGACCTGAGATAAAACATGCAAAAAAGTCAATCATTAATGTGAGGGAATCCATAGAGGTTTATATAATATATATTAAATTCCGATCAAATTGTACATTTCTCAAACCATCAAGACATAACGATGTGGATCAGACAAAGTTATAGGGGGATTATTATAAGCCTCATGACATGTCGTTAACATTAAAAAGAATGCCCCACTCTAAACCATCGTATGAGGGGTCGGGTACACATTATCTCCTATACACGCATCCGTGGTGTCATTCTCCGACACATGACGATAGCCAGTCGTCACGGATTGGAGGTGGCAACCTCCAAATAGTACTATTTCATGTATAAGCGTCTACCATTACCCGGTAGTTAACAATTCATGATTTCCGCGGGTCTTTTATCTAGCGAGTTAAGCTAACTTATAATAATCAAGGCACTAGGCATACATTCGGGTCCCTTGTGTTTTATTTTTAAAAACAAGCATGTTATCCCCCTCGCGGGTTTATAAAACAATTAAAGTATTAAATTGAGAGGCTATGAACTCACTAGTGATGTCGGAAGAGAATAGAGATATGAATAAGAACTTCGGGAGTAGGCGCGTCAATCAACCAAGACCTATACAAATTGTAAGGGTCTTAGGTTTCTAGTCGATAAAAATTAATGTTAATTTCATAAATTAAATAAGTATATGTATACATGTATTTATATGATGATCTTGCTCTTTAAATATAATTATTTCACACTTAAAGTTTTCTAGGTTTTTAACTTGTTTTTATTAGCCATTTTACTAGTATTGTCTAAATTAGCCCAAAAAGCCCAATAGGCCCATTAAGCAAGCCCATTAAGTTATTATATTGCTATTATTACTTAAAGACCATGTCCTAGCCTATTAGTAAGGTCCAAGTGGATTGGGACCTAAAGCTAAAGTCCAATAGTCATTTTATTTAGTTGGGACCCTAGTGGTACATAAGGCCTTATGGCCCATTTAAGCTTATAAATGAGGATGGTGCTAAACGATATGGCGCACGCGCCACAGGTGCAGCACCGGGAATAAGATCAATACGGAATTCAACTTGCCTGGGTGGCGGAAGTCCAGGTAATTCTTCGGGAAATACCTCGGGAAAATCTCGGATAACTGGAACATCTTCTAATCGCTTCTCCTTCGATTCTTGTTCAGTTACTTGAGCTAAGAATAGCTCACAACCCTTCTCGATATACTTTCGAGCCTTAATGCAAGAAACAATCTTCAATCGGGAATTATTTCTATCGCCTTCGATAACCAACGTCTTACCCTCCAGGGGAATTCTAACCTTTTTCTCTCCACACAAAATAGCGGCATCATATCGTGATAACCAATCCATCCCAATAATGATATCAAAACTTCCTAGTTCTATTACCATTAAATCGATTGGAAAAGAACGGTTTAAAAGATTAAGTGTACACCCTATTAACACATTATTGGTACTTACTACTTTTCCATCGGCCAATTCGACATCATAGCAAGTATCTAACTCAACTGGTTCAATATCAATAAGGGTATTAAAATTTGTAGGCACAAAACTTTTATCGGCACCCAAATCAAATAAAGCAGTATCATATCGATTATTGAGTAAGAATGTACCAGTAACGACTTTCGGATCTTGCTGAGCATTCACAGGTCCCAACTTGTAAATAGCGCCATGGTTATTTCCACCTTGTCCATTCTTTTTCAACTTAGGGCAATCTCTCTTTCGGTGACCCTTTTCATTGCAATTAAAACAAGTCACATCTTTTTTGTCGAGGCTCCAACAAGCAGCAGTCTTGTGCCCCAACTTACCACACTTACCACATTTCCAACAATCCCCAGCATGCTTCTTATTCTTACACTTTGGACAAACTTCGTTGTCATTTGGTGCAGCATTGGACATAGCTCCAGCATTAGCCCTTCTTTGGTTTTGTCAACGATTGTAATCGCGTCGGTTGTCACCACGACCACCACGATCTCCTTCACCTTTCCTTTTTTCACCCTCAGAAACCTCATAAGTCTTGTCTTGTATTATTTGCCACATGAGCTGATAAGCCATACGGACAGCCTCATCAATACCAGCAAGTCTCAATGATGTCACATCACCACGTATATTCTTCGACAACCCACGAATATACTGCTCCACTTTCACCTGTTCAGGCTCCACCATTCTAGGACACAACAAGGCTAATTCGTGGAATCGGTTTGTATACCCATCAATATCAGTCCCTTTTAACTTTAAGTTGTACAATTCTTGCTCCAGCCTTTGCAACACACTTCGAGGACAAAATTCCTCGGTCATCCACTTTCTCACCTCAGTCCATGGAGTACCATTAGAAGCATCAATACCCATGGAAGCAATCCTTCCATTCCACCAAGTCAATGCACGACCTTGAAGAGTAGCCGTTGCAAATTTCACCTTATCCCTTTCCTTGCAATCACTGATTCGAAACATAGGTTCTAGTTTCTCAAACCACTGACATAATCCCACGGCACCTTCGGTGCCTTTAAAAGGTTGTGGGTCACACTTCATGAATGTTATGTAAGTACACCTAGTAATTTCGAGCGTTGCCGGTCCGGCACCACCAACTCCAGCACCACCGGCTCCAGCACCACCGGCTCCAGCACCATCGGCTCTAGCACCACCAGTTCCAGCACCACCGGCTCTAGCACCACTGGTTCCATTAGAAGTAGAGTTCTTCGATTTCTTTCTCGGATGCTCGGTATACTCATCATCAGATGGCGGCTTCGGAACAGCCCCAATACGAACCATATCCAAGTAAAACATCTTATTCTACACTCGGGACTCATGCAACCTCCTCTTAGCAGTATCACGCTCCATACGAGCCCACGCCAACTTAGTCTCAGTCTCAGCCAATCTTTTCTTCAATGTGGCATTCTCCCCGCTCTCCAATACCGACACCCTCTCGAGAACATTACCCAAAGCACGCTCGACATTCTCCAAATCATGATTAAGTAACTCCCTTTCTTTCTCCCTGATTTTATTCTTGGATTTGAGAAGAGCAATCTCAGTTTGGCATGTACCCAATTCAGCCTCCATGACTCTAGCTTGTGCACGTGACGCCTCTAAATCACGCCTTAAGGCCCACGGTGCTAATCCATCAACATGAGATGAGTCACGAGCAGAAGATGACTCTCCTACCTCATATAAGCCCCTCGGAAAGTCACGAATAGCATAAGGCTTTTGGGTAGAAGTCCCAACAGTAGCCTCGGGTGCAACATCAACCTCGGGTGCAACATCAACCTCGGGTGCAACATCAATCTCCTCGTCCTCTGACTCAGAATCGGATGACACATCTCCAGGTGGCGGGGTTTTATCACCCTCTACCTCATACGGAAATATCAACTCAGCATCATCCTCGAGCTCAATATCAACATCTTCCTCGGGATCTTCTTCAGGATCTTCTAAATTATAAAAATTGACCGGGAAAATCTAAAAGTTATAAAGATCAAAGGAAAACTTAAAAACTCAGAAAACTATTTTTAACTATTTTTAAAATTAAAATCCTATTTTTAAAATTAAAATTAAATGCTCAAAAATGAAAATTAAAATCTAAAAGTGTTGAAAATAATTTTTCTGAATGTAAACCTAAAAGTACTTTTTATAAAACTAAAAACTATTTTTTTGTAATTTTCTGAAACTTTTTCTATTTTTTATGATTTTTCAAAAATTAAATTCTAAGAAAAATCATTAAAAATAATCTACTAAATGAAAAATTCTCAAAAATTCAAGGAAAATCCTAAATGCTAACAAGAACTTAAGAAAAATTATAACTATGAAAAAGCTAAACACATAAGCCCTAAAATAAGCTGGAAAAGCTACGAATTGCTTATTAGTTTAAGGCCCAAAGAAAGGATAAAGTATTAAAGTGTACAATAGCTCACGGATGAGCTATTGTAGCACAAGTGTTAAGTCGTGTGTGTTGTGAGAGGGAGGCCGTGGGTTCGAAGGGTACTTGGCACCTTTTTGCTATATTTTTTTTTCTTTTTCACTTTTTGCAAAAACTAAATACTATAACTTAAAGGAAATATATTTTTAAGCATTTTTTTATAAAAACAACTTTAGCTGAGAACCAAGATTAAGCTCTCTAAGAGCATTTGAAAATCTGTCCACAGAAAGTGGAGTTTTAAACTCACTTTTGCTTATTTCAATTAAAACAGTTGCACAAACTTTAATATAAGCTCAAATCTTAAAATAAAAGCTGATTAAGAAACCTTAAGATTAGTACTAACTAGTTTTGATAAGCTAACTAAACAGATAACACTAAAAGACTACTAAATTTTAAACTAAAAAGTGCAAACTCAGAAATTAATTCAAAAAGCTCATTTTTAAACTAAGCTCAAATGCTCAATAAGCCAAGACCTAAGCTAAGCTTTTAAAGATAAGCTAACTAATTAATCCTAATGAAACCCTACTATCTAGTTTTTCAAATAAGTAACTGAATTAAGTCCTACTGAAAAAGTTATCTATACTACTTATTTTTGGCTTTTTGGCTTTTATAGTGACTTTGAAAAGCAAATTTAATCTAGAAAATGAGCTGGAAATTTAAGAACAGGTGATTATCTAACTTTAACTATATGTAACCTAAGATCCTACTTAATTTTAAAAGCTAAATTCTATTTAAACTATCTTAAAAATGGATTAAAAGCCACTGCAGTTAAACTGCAGTGGTTCCTACTGATGCACAAATGGTCAAAAGGTTAAAACTAAAATGCAGGTAACCTTGTGGTTACTACTGCATTTATCACACTCAAATAGAGTGCACAAACACTTAGCAAACCAAATCCAAGCCTTGGAAGGCTTGGATCAAGTTTTTACTAGCAAAGGAAAGGGGTAAAAGTACCCTGGTGCTGGCACACCCAACTTAGGCCATAACTTTTTACTTTTGAAATCTAACCTCTAAAATCTCTATAAATCCTACTCTATAATGAAGATTAATCTTAACAAAGAAAAATTACCTAAGTGCTTTGACTTTTAGTAGTCAAACAAGGCTAAACCAAACACCCCTTAACTACTATGATAGATTTGCAAAGAGCTTGAAAATGAATACTAGCATAAAAACCTTTGATAACAGATAATATTTAGCTTATAACTAACTTATTAAACATTAATCAAAAGCCAATAACACTATAATTAACAAACTAAGATCTATACTAATTTTTTGGATTTTTATGTTTTTTAAGACAGATTAAGCTAGCACAAGTTTTAAACTATAAAATCTAAAAACAGGAAAGCAAACTCACTTAAATAGCTAAAATAAGAACAAATAAGCACTAATTAGCAGGCAGATTAAGCAAATAAGCAGTTTACACTAATAAGCAATTATTTAAACTAAAACTTAAATGACAAAAAAGTAAATAGAAGACTTACATAATGCTTCAGCTCAACAGAAGCTTTTAGGCTCTTTGAGCTTATCTACAGCTCTAGTTTATCCATAAAAGTCCTTGGGATTCCTTCCATGATTGAATCCCCTTCCAAAGCTTTTAGGTCCAAAATAGTTAAGGTTTTAAACTAGTTTATAAGACTTAAGTAGATTAAGGTCTGATTTAGCTCAATTACTAGCTTATAGACTAGTAAGGGCTTATATGAGCTTATTAGAACAATAGCTTAACATTTGAGAAGAAATAAGAGCTTATGAGTGAAATTTAAAAGAGCTTATGACAAAGTATTTAAGAGTAAAACTAGATGTCATTAAAATAAATCTTGATTACATGATTTAAAAGAAAATTACAACTGAATTTTAAAAGGAAATTGCAATAAGTTAAATTTAAGCTAAAATCTACTAACCTACCCTTATACTTAAAGAAAAAAATACAAGAAAAAGATCCCCCTGGTGTGTGAGCTGAGGCCTCTATTTATAGCTCAAATGAGAAGCTTCTAGCCTTCCCATTCTGTTAGACGCTCCTCTGCACCTTCACCCTTAGATCCTCTCAATCATTGTAGAGTTAATTTTGGCCATTGGATCATCTTGGAATCACACGGATTGCCAGCTTGGCAATCCGTGTTAAGACTCCTTGTGCTTTCTCTCTGAGTGAGTCAAGTGTAAGAACCATCATTTCTTGTGCTTTCACTCATCCACGTGGCATAATTACTTGGCTTGACCAATGAGAGCTCTTGAGATTACCAATTTGTCCTTGCCATCTTATTGTAGAGCCCTTGAATTGACCAATTGAACCCTTAATTTGCATTTGCCCTATCGTTTTGACCTTGGGTAAAATTTTGGGGAGACGATGAACAGTATAACTGTTCTTCGCGCCCATTTTTAACTGAAAGAGGTAAATAGGATTTGAACTTTGGTCATATGGCAATTATAGTCCCTCTCTTTGGTTATCACAAGTTTTAGTGTAAAATGACTTTCAGAAATGGCAGAAAGGGTCCCTGGAGTTTAGTAAAAGGAGAATGGGCTTAGTAATGGGCTTTTGTTATTGGGCTTATGATCCGGGTAGGGTTTAAAGGGTAATTCAGGGCCCATTAGGCCTTAGGGACTATTTGTGAAACT
Source organism: Tanacetum coccineum (assembly GCA_026074375.1). Taxonomy (NCBI): domain Eukaryota; kingdom Viridiplantae; phylum Streptophyta; class Magnoliopsida; order Asterales; family Asteraceae; genus Tanacetum; species Tanacetum coccineum. The sequence goes on along the minus strand of BQNB010026295.1, from coordinate 28,649 downwards.
TGAGGGACTGATTTGGAATAATTTGGGGTTTTGTCTTCTAGTGTTGACTTTGAGAGTTGACCGAGGTTGACTTTTTGACTTTGGCTTCCGGCTCTTGCACGCTCTTCCATTCTCGTATCCGTGTTTGTCCGTTTTTGACGGTTTTCTTGTGATTTTTGTCTTATCCGTACCTGCACACACAAAACACAAAAACAAGTATATCTTTGCCATTTTAAGTGTGTTTTTGGTCATTTAGGGATAATTTTGGTATAAACAGATATGTGTATTTTACACTTATCAAAATTCCCCAAACTAAACGATCGCGTGTCCTCGCGCAATATTACATGCCTTATAACCAAATATCTCGAAACTTCCCCAAATTAAACCTTTGAAAAGTAGCAAAGATTTTTGATGAGAGAGCTAAGAGATCACAAGTTATAAAACACCCGATTTCCCATTTTCAAAGATTTTTTATTTTTTATGATTTTTCTTGATAGACTATCTAACTACAACTTATTCTTGTGTTGACATAATGTATTGTTTTCATTACCTTTTTGGTAACTTTAAGGATCATGGAACAAAAAGCACTTGAAAAGTGTCTTAAAAGATAACTTCATCATTCCTGATTTTTCACTTTTCCCATACTAAGCTTAAAAATAAGATCACCGTTAAGTACGAGCTAAGATGCTAAGACTACTTATAATTACAACTTGTGAATTTCTCTTCCCGACATAAATCATATATTTAAGTGTGTGTGCTCAAATTAATTTAAACCATTAAATCCACATATTTAGATAGTTGAAATCCGACCAAGCTTTACACATGGGCCTTTTGGGCTAATATGTTAATCACTTAGTAAGATCACAACTCAAAGCAAACAAAAACCTCCTTAGCTAAGACATCGTTGGTTCACTTGCCCCATAAATGACTTTCTTCTCTAGCATCCCACCGTCATCGGGTAAGTGCTAAGGTTTTTGACACCCCATCCGGAGAATAATAATCGAGACGCATGAACTTTCGATGAAAAAGCCTTGTAGACTTTTGCAAATTTTTGGTTCAAAAGAATACTTTGGTTTTAGAAAAGGAAACTTTTACTATTTATTTTCTAACTTGCAACATTATTATTACTATTTACATTACTAGGCTAGGAACCGGTATCACTTTTCTTTCGATGACACATCGGCCACGCCTCCGACAAGAGCCCGTGTACTTATTATGATACCGACCCTAAATATACATCCTCCACCCTTTCTTTCGATGTCACATCGGGAGCGAACCGACAAATGCCCATGTACTTTATTGCGATGGAGTTTGTATATTAATTATTAACACTAAGGATTTATAACTTGCATTCTTTTATTCACCAACTATATTTTTTTCTTTTTTTTATATTAATATTAATTCAACATATTTTTTTTGCCAATATAAAAATTTCATTTTAGAAAACCAAAGTATAAACTTGAACTAAAATTCTTATTTACAAATGATGTTGACTTCATCATCGATAAAGCTTTTTCTCTGAATATGTTGATTAGACTTTTAAGAGTAAAACTCTAATTTGTAAAAATTAAAAGAGAACACGTATAATTAATCATTTTAAGAACTCCGGGGAAGAAAAACCACAAGTTATTCTTATAAGCCTTTAAGTTTTCCAAATAAACTTTGTTTAGCATCCTAATTCGTAATTAGCACTATCATCTCTTATTCTTTGCAATTTAAAATCTCTAATAAAGAAATTCGCAAATACTTAGCCTATATAAAATCCAACTCGGCATATTTAAAATCTACTTGAGATTAGCACAAGTCTTCATTTACTAATGATTTCAAGTCTAGCATGTTTAAAGTCTACATGAGACTAGCACAAACTATCATCATTAATTGTTAAGGGTAAAAGCTAGAACTCTACACGTTCGATCGGGTCAAAAATTACTTCTTATTCTCACCAATAGAAAACCTACATTCGTGCTTTGACATTTTTTTTTTACAAATAAGAACTTAAAAATTTTAATTTTTTGCTATTTTTGTGGGAAAATGGGTACGTGAGAACAAAACAATAAGCAGGTAACATCAAATATATAGATTCCCTCCCCAAACTAAAACGAAACATTGTCCTCAATGTTCAAGTCGGGGTCTCTACGAAAATCTAAGCCGTTTATGAATTATGCAAAGATAAACGTTAATCGATAAGATGAAAGGATAACAGAGTTCCCTAAACTAATTTCAAACAAAGGATAGGAAGCTCGAGTGAACCGGGACACAACACCGAACACGAGAGTCTTCAAAAATTGTTGGTTGAATCCTACAAAAAATCACAAGTACAAACAACAAACACAAAGAAGGGAAAAGGCTAGCCTCAACACATCACAACACATTTGTTAGAAAATAGCAAGAAGAAAGAAAAGGATAAGCATGGGGTGAACTCCGACGAAGCGTCTTGTTTTTGTTCACCGAGTCGCAAGCTCGACTCGATCCCTGCATTCATTTATCCTTAGGGAAAGTTTGGAGATCTGGGATAACTAATGGTGGCATATCCCCTCCAAAATAATGTTTGAGACGGTGGCAATTCACTTTGAAATTTGAGCCATCGGGGTGAGATAATTTGGCAGTGCCATATGGAAAAACTTCGGTTATAGTGAAAGGGCCAGACCAACGGGACTTAAGCTTACTAGAGAAAATCTTCAATCGGGAGTTAAAGAGGAGGACTTGATCACCAACGTTAAAAATGCGGTTTTTTATCATAGCGTCATGAATTCTCTTAGTTTTCTCCTTGTAGATTAAAGAATTTTCGTAAGCTTGATCACGGAGCTCATGGAGTTCATTAAGCTAGAGCTTCACCATTTGTGGTGCTGTTACCACCACAACTAACATCCTTCTTTTATAGTATGAAAATCTAAACCAACGCACCCTCGAGGTGCTAACTGAGAACCACATAAACGAACCCACTCTTGTGGGTGGTCACTGCCAAACGAACGCACCCCTGGTGCTTGTTTCAAACCCAGAAACGAACACCCCTCGTGGTGTTTTCTGTTAAACCACAACGCACCCTACATGGTTGTCACGCAGCCAACCCATCACCCCCTTTTTCGGTTGCTGCTGCACCGTCGAAACAAACACCCTTCGTGGTGTTTTTCTTAAATTAAAACGCACCCTTCTGGTGAAATGAACCCAACGCACCCTTTCCGATTTATAATACCAAACGCACCCTTTCTTTTTATGTATAAGAAACCGAACGCACCCTGTTGGGTTTGTTTAAACCCCAACGCACCCTTTCGGTGCTCATGAACAAAACAAAAGCACCCTGTGGTGCTTGCGGGTGTGGTTGAGGTGCGACAGTGGTGGGGTGAAGGTGATGAGGTGGTGCGGCTGTGATGATCATGTCGGTGTGGAGGAGATGGGGGGAGCGGGGCAGCGGCTGTGGTGTGGAGGTGGTGGATATAGGCGCGAGACAGCGCGTGGTGGTGGGGATCGGGTAGATCGGGTGATGGGGAGTGTTTCAGAGCTCGGCAGGAAAAACTCGCCGGAAAAGTTTTTTGGCTTGGTGGCCGGAAAAGATGGCAGGGGCGCGGCGTGGGGACTCGCCGAATTTAGGGGAGGGAAGAGAGAGATGAAGGTGAGTGTGTGTGTTTATATGAATGATAAATGAAATTTATATATAATTATATTTATTACTTTTTATAATATAAACTTTTATATATGTTAAAGTTATAAAAAAATGCATTAAAACAAAGTGACAAGTCCCAACTAGTTTAGGGTAGATTTTGTAACTTTTTAATATATTTTTGATAACTATCAGTTCGGGACTCGTTTGAACTAGTTAACGGATGATTCTAGTCACGAAACTTGTGCCATTGTTTTCCAAATCATTTTTCTGATAAAAATGAGTATTTACTTGATAATATTTCATAAATATTTTTATAACATTTAAAATAAATATCTGTTATTTATTCTGTGACTCGGTTAAAATAAAAATGAGTTTTAACTCGGATATTCACGTTATCAACAACGCTTAAATAATTAAAATATTAAATGATTTTATTTAATATTTTTATTAAATAAATAGTGATAATTAAAAATAAATTTAATTATTTTTGTGTGTCGGTACCCGTTGTGTGCAGTTTTCATAACTTTGCGAGGCTGTTTTAGCCCTCTTCTGCTTGTTTTCAAGTCTTGGGTAAAACTAAAAAGTTGTCTGAAGTATCGTTTTACATCAAATTGCTTTAGAGTCCGAATAATGAAAACGTGATTTAATGGGTCGTTTTTGATAAGTCAGCTCAGGAATAACATATATCTTTTTCATTTTCAAGTCGAATAAGTTAAAAATAACTTGCACATGAGAGATGTAATAATAAATATGATTTATTATTTAAAATATGTTTCGAAAATTTTATCGGTTACGCGGTAATTGCTTTTATGTGACAATAAAAGACCAAAAGTCAAAAAGTAAAGTCAGACTTAAAAAGTCAAAGGGTAAAATAGTCATTTAAAATTTCGAAAATTACCGGATATTACAATTACCAGTTAATGATATGGGAATATTGTTAAGATAAGGTAAATATGAGTGACTAGTAGTATTCTAGAGAATACGTAAAGATGTTGTCTGCCAGCTTTGCATGTTATTCAATGAGGTTGAATATTGGATCCCCACCGTGTGATAATCACTTTATGGATCGACGTCATTGGGTGCATTACACACATGGTGAAAGTTATGTTTATCCTTAGACTTGAGATGCAAGCATGTTTTGCACGTATGGATAACATTCTTGATTATAAGCCTGCCGCTATACTGTCAAAAGGTAGTTTTAAGGGCTATTTTCAGAAGTGTTTTGAAATACTTGACGGATACTTGTAGTCAAAATAGAATTTGTTCCTCCACTTAAAGTGGGAGTTAGATACTTACTGGGCCCCTCGTTGGGTTGATCTAACCTTATCAGTAGTAATATTACTTATGCATGGAAATATTGTAAACATGGTAACCCTAATTTTATAAATGGCATGTGGTTTATAAAATTACAAATGAAATTTTGGACGACTTATATCGAGTATGGTTGGTCAGACCTTGGACCTGTGGCACACGATGGGGTGAAACATGCTACTTAACATTATAATTTTGGATTATATTGTCTTGTGCCCCATAAACCTAAGAGTTGCACATGTTGGCAATTATCTCCCGCAGATTACCTTTTGAGTTATACTATATCAAGTAGATCAACTGCATTAATGGTAGAACGTCAAGTTGGATCTTAGATCCTTCTAAAATTAATTGTTTATATAAACATGGGTAGTTAATTTTAAAGGGAAGAATTATCGAAAATACTGAAAATGAACTTTGCAAGTCCTTTTAATGTATTTATGCAACGTATACCGTAAATGAGTTTGTTTTTACTTATGGAAGACAAACTGAGCCTATTTTCATTGGGAAAATAAGAATATCTCCTATACTTTTCACTTTTGGAAAAGTCATAGAATTATCCTAAATAATAATCAAACTCATACCAAACTTCATGTTAAGTTCATCGAACTTATTATTCTTTTAAGATTGCTTCAATATCCTTATTCAGTTTTAAAATCATTAAATCATAATAAGAAACTTAGATAACTAGAAAACCTGGGTCTATAACTATTAAAATTAAAATATCTTGTTGTAAACAAGACATATTTATGATGTTTGATTGGAAGACGGAAATATCACCACAATACTGTAAAAGGCAATAACTAGAGAACTTGTGTCTATAGCTGTTTCCTTAAAATAGTAAGAAATGGTGCACACTCTTGAGGTAAAGTGAGTTGATAAGGGAGGAATTGCATGCCAATTGTTTAAGTTAATAAGTTGCTAAGATGGCTAGAACTTGAACATACTTACTTGCATATCTATGTACTTGCTTACTAGTCCATGTGACTCACATTAAGCAATAATGTGTAGATATTCAATAAATGGAAAGATAAATTGAAAATTACTTTCGCTAGTGAAGGAACAATCATAATGTTGCCAGATCCAGTGGGAGTAGAGCATTTTATAAATGGAAAGGACAAATTTGCAATGTTGTCAAAATCAGTGGGAGTTATGAGTTGTTTACCTCATAGACATCTTATTTTATTTCTGACTTGGCTTTAAATAATAAATTACTTTCCAAGTGTAAAACATCTTCATTAAGTAAAGAATCACCGTGTATTGTCTTAGATAACTTGTTGCCTTTGAGATGTCGCTTCCGTTTAAAGTTATCTTTGATAGTTATGCACGATCCCTTATTAATAGATGGAGTTCTATATATATACACTAGCTATGAGCTTGACACTGCCATATTGTAAATACAAACTAATTAGTGTGGTGTTGTTTTATGCAAAGAAGTTGTACCCTGCACAAGTGGGAGAAATCTTTATTGTGTGCAAGGAACAACTTAGAACAATATCACTAATGGTTTCTTGACTGCAAAGTAAGAAAGTTATTACTCTACTAAGACTCCTACACATTTAATGTAAGTAGCCTTGTTCAGAGAATATGTCAAGATAAAAAGGTAAGCTACATGATTATGTTTTCTTGTAAATCATAAACATAGAGTTTGAAATTAACTTGAAATTACTATTGAGACCTTGTTATGTCTTCAAGATTAAGACATGTACATTAAGTCTTTTACTTGTAAAAATACTTATAACGAATAGTAATGTATTGGATGTTTATGTCTACTTGTTAGTACATACACATTAAGTTGTTGACTTGTTCAAAGACTTATAAAAGGATGCAATTGGCTTAGTAATACTATTGATACCATTACGTTTTAACTTAAGTTGGTATAATAGGAAAAGCCATAAAAGTATTAGATCAATCTTATTGGAATGCCACATTTTATGGTATGTCCAACAAGGGTAATCAAACTATATATTGATATTATTTTGATTCATGATGACCTTAACTTATTTAACTCCTAAAAGAGATCAATGTTAGATATTTGAGTATGTCGTGGATATACCCAATTAGACTCCAACCTAGAAGGTTAATTAAGATAAATGAGATGTATCTCATTATGTCTTGATTGAAGTTCTAAATTTGGTAAAACTCTCTTGGACATTATTATTGACAAATGCTTACAACTGTTAAGTGTATCTTGTTGGATACCTAAAGGAAACGATAGGATACCATTTCTACAACTACACGAGAACAAAGTTTTTGTTACTCGCCATGCTAAGTTATTTGAGAATATTCTCAAATGTACAAGAAGCGAGTGAGAGTCTCACTCTTCTAAAAACGAGTGAGAGTATTGTAGGTCTTGAATTACTTCAAGAAGAAGATATGGTATGTGCTTAATTACACATACCTTTTACCTTTAAAAACGAGCTAAAATAACAAAAAACGGACTTAAAATGCCAAATATACGCTTGTTTTGCTAATTGTATTGTGCAGGAACGGATATTTAAGAAAAGGACGAAAAACAAAGCCAAAACGACAAAACCGGACTCGGAATGGAAAAGCAGGAAAAGACAAAGTCAAAGTCCAAGCCCAAGCCTGAAAAAGTCAACAGAAAGTCAACCCAAGTCAACCCCGAAGCCAAAAGTCAAGAAAAATAAGTTTAAGGACTAAACTTGTTAAGTCCCTAAACTTATTTAAAGAGAAAAAAAAGAAGAAAAAGAAGAGAAGGGTGAAAACTGTCAATGAGGGAAAGTTTAACTCCAAGGGGCAAAGCTGCCAAAAGCCTAAACTTTAACACCATAAGGACGAGTGGTGCAATTGTTGTTATAACTTTTGGGGACTTAATTTGCCAAGTCCCCAAAACTATAACAACACAAGGACGAGTGGTGCAAGAACTACACACACCATGAGGGGCCTAATTTGCCATTCCCTAAACTACACCCTGTCACCCCTAACCTTTTTCATAACTTGTTTTCCCGCCATTTTTGAATCCCAAAAACCCAGGACCAAATCACGGGATTTCTTCCTCTCTTTTACCCTGCAACCCAAACCACCCCATGGACAAACCTTTCCCCCCTCCTCCACTATCTTTCCCACCAAAAGAGGAACTTTGCCATGTTGGCAATCCATAAATCCACCACATTCGATCAAGGGTTCGGATTCAAAGTTTGGGTACCAAGGCAAAATGGAGGGCCAGGATTGCTTAGTCTTTACACTCTCACAACAAACACAACCCTCTTGTTGTGTCTACAAGAAAGCACAAAGGCTAGAAGACAAAGAGGACCCTAGCTCGTTTTTCTTCTATAAAAGCAAGTGTAAGCCCATCGTGGCCAGGATAGTTTTTATGTAGTTTAAGTGTAGTTTTTAAATAGTTTTAAGTGTTTTTCAGTTCAAAGCTTTTAATTGTACTTGTACTTCATTTTAATGAAATTGAGTTAAGTTTTCTTTACTTGTTTTCTAAGTTACATTTGCCTTCTTAAAAATCTTTTAAGCTTTCAATATAAGCTGTTTTTATAACCTGCTCAACATTTTTATATAAAGCTTAGAGACAAAGTCACTGTTGGATTGAAAAGCATGGATGAATAAGCAAATGTGGATGGCTTATTGGGTTATGACTTAGTTTAAGCTTATTTTTAAGCTTGGGGTAGGATTTAGAGCTTAATTAGGTTTCAAAAGTCCTTTTTGAGAAAAGGATCAAAGGTACATTTTCTTTTAACTTTGGCTTATTACTGTAGCAATAAGCTTATTCAGCTTATTTTTAGCTTATTTCTGTTTTTGTGTGCTTATTCATGTTTATCAATGTCTAATATGCCTTTTCATGCTTTTCATTTCATTGTATGCACTTTACTTTGAAAACTGTCTAAAAAAGCCTATTTCTGTCATAGCTTATTTCCCATTTTTTTATGCTTATTAGTTCTGTTTTTACCTTCTTATTGTTTAATATAGTTTAAGTAGTAGTAATCCTTCAAAAATCTCAGGTTAACTTAGTTTTTTTTTAGATTTTAAATCCACTTTTCAAAATTAAAAGGGTGTTTGGGTCAACATGAAAAACGGGTCAAAATGGCTTTGTGTATGGGTTGTGGTACTCAAGCTAGTTTAAGCTTGAGTATTAAGCTTGTTTTAAGCTGTTTTTAAAAGTTTTAAAGTTTCAAGATTGTTTTTCAAAGTTTTTATAAATCATCTTTGAATCTGTGGATTTTTAAGAACATCACAAGTGCTTATTTAGATAAGCACTTGGATTGTAAGTTAAGGTTCAAAAAAGGTGTGTGTTTTGTGTGTTTTAATCAAGCTGTCAACACCTTGGTGTCTTTTGACTTTTGAGTCAAAAATCACCAAGTGTTTTTAGTAGCAGTTTTAAAAAAATCCAAAAGCCCTTTTTCACTTTACAAATTCAGCAAGTTAAAATGATTTTTAAAAGTCAAAAATTGGTGCACAAATCCATTTGCTAGGGTACTCTATCTGTTTAAGCTTATTTTCTTATTTTGAGCTTATTTGACAGCTTTTTAAAAGCTGTCAAACTTGTGTTAAGCATTAATCTCCCCTGGTGCAAAGGGGAGATTTTAAGCCCTCTTTTCTTAGTTTTTAAGTGTGCTTAAGCCCAAGTTCTTGGCTTATTTTGAGAGCCCATAAGCACTTAGAAAAGCTTGCTAAGTTTCAGCCCTTGAAAAGCTTATTTGATGGCTTATTTTTAAGCTCAAATTAGCCTTTTGACTGTTTTGCCTAGGTAGTTTAGAAACTGCTTATTTCATTTCTTGGCTTATTGAGCTTATGTCATAAGCTCATTTGTGCTCCTATAGCTTATTTTGATAGATTGTTAAGTTATTTTGCTTATTTCCTTTTTGTTTGCTTATTTGAGTTAGTAATTATTAGCTTTTAGCCTTTTTAAGCTTAGTTTAGTTTCTGTCAAACATAAGCTCCCTTTCAGCTTATTTAGTTTTAGCTTTTAAGTCTTTTAGTGCTTATTTAGTTTAGGATTAAGCCACCCTTTTAGCTTTCTTGTCCTAGTTTAGCTTATTTGTCCCCAAGTGTCCCAATGACTTAGTTTTTTTAGCCTTAAGCCTATTTTAAGAAACTGCGCTTTTTTTTAGATGTTTTTTAAGGCTTATTTATAGCTTTTCAGAAAAACTTGTAGTTGAGAAAGTTGTTAAGCCCCACGAGCTTAACAACTTTGCTTTACAAAGTTTTTCCAAAAAAAAAGAGGGAAAGACAAGGGGTGACCCGGGTGAGCAAGACTCGAACCCGGTACCCCTCGATACATTCCCCCTTTTATAACACACTACATACCGCTGCGCCCTTGGGACTTTTCTGTCATAGTCCCAAGGGCTTTGGTATTTAAGGTGGTTTTTGCCTTATAAGCCCATAAGCTGTTATAGCTTATTTACGGGCTTATTTTTAAGCCAATTTTGTGTTTCTTATTTTTCGTAGATTAGTCATAGTGTAAAGTATTTTTAGTAAAAATTTCAGAATTTTTCGAAGTCATTTAATATTTTTTATAATTTAATTTAGTTAAAAGTTTTAAAAATTCATAAAAAATACAAAAATTATCAAAAAAATATTTTTCTTTTTTAGAAAATTTTAATTTTGTCTATAGTTTGTAGGAAAAATATAAAACTTTTCGCTAAGGTTAATTTTTACCAAACTTTTTCGTTTTTTAAAGAACGGGTCCGGGTGCGGTTTTTTGTGTTGACTCGTTTTTGGGTCAAACGAACTCCGTTTTCGGTCTAGTCTTTTTCATTCTTCGTTATTTGTTCCCTAGAGTAGTTTAGAAGCAAAAATTTCTTCGTAGGGTTAATTTTAAAGTTTTTAGGTTTTTCCCCCTTTGTTCGGGATTCGTGCTCCCGTTTTTCAGCTTAATTTCGTAATTTTTAGGTTTTTCTTAAACGTTTTTGTTTGTTATTGTTTAATTTAACTTTCCACACTCCCAAATCATTTTTCTCATTCAAACTCCAATCTTTCGACTGTATCGATTTTCCAGCACCAGCCTCGTTGGGGATTAAACGACCGGGAAAATTCTATATACTTCTCGGTTTTCATTGATTTGTGATTTTTTAGGGACTTATATATATTTTATATTTTATCATATATTATATATTTAGTATAAAATTCACCGATCAATTTTTGGCGCCGTTGCCGGGGAGGCTGTGAAAACGATTATCGTTACGTTTGACAAATTGTGTTTGAATCTGTGAATATTTTCTTTTATAAAAAACATAAAAAAATACAAAAATATTTTATGGTCTTTTATTAGTATATTATCAGATTAAATAAAACCAAGAAAAAAACCAAAAAATTATAAAAACATTTTCCATATAAAAAAGGAAAATAAAATTCACAATTTGGTTAAAATTCCACAATATAATATTCTTAATGAGGGTATTATCCTAATAACTTCTGTTGGAACTTGTTGGTTCCCAACTCGAACATCTGTCTCAAGATTTAAAAACTTGCCATTTGTGTCTCTTACGACAAACGGCTCACCTTGAAAAGTTAAACAAACTATAAAGTGGGTATAAGGAGGGTTGTTCCGAGGAACTACGACCCGAAAGGAGAAATAAGCTTCGCGCTATTCCTACTCCTCCGCTCACCTGTGCGTTTATCTTTTTGAGAGCTACGTGTAAGTAAGTATATTATTTGGTTTAACTTATCCTAAAGGGGGGGGGTGTTCTTTATCTCATGTCCGTTTAAAATCAAATTGTGAATAAATCATTGAAAAACCAAAAAAAAAAAATTAGTGTAAATTTTCTTTTTATATTTCTATTTTGTGCATGCGCACTCGTTCTCAAGCACGTAGACGTCGACAACCACAAGTCCGACACCTTCTGTTGAATCACAATCTTGAGAAACCAAATAACAATCAAGAAACTTTCAATCCTCCCATAGTTACGATGGACGATAATCAAACTATGGCGCAATTGCTCGAAAGACACCCATCCGAGGGTTACGAGGATATGCGATCGTTGTTCCCGAAATTACCGCGAACAACTTTGAGGATCACGCATGTTCTACTTAACTTGTTCAAAACAGCAATTTTTTTGGCACCGATAAAGAAGACCCCCACATCCCACATCCGATTTTTCACAAAGATCACTTCTACAATTGAATAATTAAGGTTCCCCGAACGTCCCGAGTTACGTCGGTTAAGCTTATGCTTTTTTCCATTTTCCGGAGGAAGCAGCCGGAAATGGCTCTGAAAAAGAAGGCCCCCTCGATCGATTTCTTACATGGGCTGATCTTGTTTCAAAATTCATTAACAATTCTGCCTCCCTCTAAAACGATAATCTTCGAAAATGAAACACGAGGATTTCAACAATAATTTGATGGAAACGTTTCACGAGGCTTGGGATCGTTCAATGATCTTCTTAAGGGATGCCCGCATCATGGGTTTTCAAGAATGCATCAAACTCGATACATTCTATAATGCCCTAAATTCCAATGATCAAGATTCATTGAACTCCGCTGCTGGTAGGGGTGTTATCGGGTCGGGTTATCGGGTTATCGGGTCATATCGGGTCGGGTCATGTCGGGTTTCGATTTTTAAAAGCTCACCCGAAACCCGACCCGATAAGTAATCGGGGTTAATCGGCGTTGGGGTTGCTTTATCGGGGTCGGGTCTTATGGGTTCGGGTGCTTCAGGTTATCGGTTGGACCGACGCATTTTTTTTTTTTTCAAATAATAAAAGACATGTTAAAAAAAATATAATAAAAGATAAAGACTTGGGAAACAACTAAACATTGATAGCATGAGGTTCAAAACGAATTTTTAAATTTTTAAGTATAACTTTTATTATATTAATGCTTAATCTCAAACTTTAGTAATAGTTAATGTCATGACACTCAAACTTTAAATATAATTGATACTCGAAAGTCACTATGCTTACATCATGTAAATATAAGCTTAGCTAGAAATTGTACATGAATTAGCATTTCGAACACACAGATAACAAACATTGGGCTAGGAGAGTTGGGATTAAAAAAAAAAAAAATCGGGTCTTATCGGGTTTGTGAGGGGGGCGCCCCGATAACCCATAGCATTTTTTAGTTTAATCCCGAAACCGACCGAAACTCACTATTGGGTTATCGGGTTTGGGTCAAATTAACCCGACAAAGGAAAATATGACCCGATTAGACCCGACCCGATAAGCCTTATCGGGTTCGGGTTCGGGTTCCGGGTGGGTCAACCCGATCCGATTGACACCCCTAGCTGCGGGTGGTAACTTTTTGGATAAAATGCCTCGAGAATGCCTAAAAATCATGAAGAGCAAGTCCAAAGTTCGTCAATCACGAAGCAAAGCCATTGTTTCCAAATTGAGTACGAGCTCTTCTACCCCAGCAGTTTCATCCGATGTTGTTGAGCTAAAAGATATGTTAGAGCATTGTTCTCGATAAGAAAAACCACACTCAAGATCCCGCTTCCGTAAAATCGATGAGCAATGTGTGTAGCTTGCGGGGGGTGGACACTCTTACCAAAATTGTCAGCCTCAATGACTATCGTGACAATATTCAAGGAATACGTGTCACAAGCCGCCGAAGTTAATACAACCAGGGAATGCCAGTTACCGACCTCAGTGGTTGGCTAACCAAAATTCGACTCGGTTTTCCTCCTAATGCAGAACCATCAAAACAACCGAATCGGTAGGGATCAATAATTTCCAAACCAAAAATCGGGTGTGGGAGGAAACAATTTGAACCAAATTCGAAGGTAGTAATTTCAATCTAGGACCGTTTACAACCTCAGATAAATCAACCCCCGACTTTTCAAGCTCCACGCATACCAAGCTCCCGCTCCAGCTCATCCAACACAGGTGTATTAAGTCCTGTTTTTGATTCACTCCGTCAAAGCTAATGACGCGGTTCGGTTATGCAATATATGAAAGTTCAAATGCAAACATAACGGGTCTGATCACCAAATTCGTGAATAGTACTATGCTTCTACTTCGGGTTCGAGTTCTCTTCCAAGCAACCCATTGTCTTAACCGAAAAAGGTGATGTGAAAGCAAATCACCACAGAAGCGGTGTTTCCTATAATGGACCTCAAATTTTTCTCCTCCTAAAGTGGATGGAAAATGAACCCGAAGGTGCAAAGGATACGGTTGCAAACCAAGCATCGAAAAACATTCCAACCTCGGTGTTGGGTTCAAATGGATGTCCAAATTGAGTGAACGCGTTGTTGTTCCAAAGACTAAACCAACCTTTGCCTTATCCTTCAAGGGGTCAACAAAGACAAAGTTCGTTCGAAAAAGATCGATCTTTTAGCTTCAAAATTTATAGAGATTTTCGGAATTCTCCTTTCGAGCTAGTTTTCGCGGTATGCTCTCTACAAGCCCAAATTTGCACCAATGTTAGAAGTCCTCAATGACAAGGATAAGAATGTTGAGTTGACAAAGACCACCGGTATCGATAATTGCTCGGCGGTTATCTAAAAAAGTTTCTCCGAGAAAATTGGAGTACCGGGCTTGATTTCTTATTACCGTGTGATTTTCGGAGCTGAATGAATGCTTAGCCTTAGCCGATTCTGGTGCAGCATAACCTCATGCCTCTCTCCATTTGGAAAGAACTAGTCTGCCCAGCTTTGACCAAAACTACGATTGATACTTGAACTTGCCTGATCCGAACGATTTTACTCCAACGGCATCGCCGAGGGATGTTTTCGTGAATGTTGGTACATTCTTCTTCTGCCGATTTTGGTGGTCGTTGATTCGTTGCGATCACTCGGGGTCCCTTAATCTTAGGAAGACCTTTCTTGAGAACGGCACGTGCCTTAATCGATGTTCACGGTGAACAAATGACCTTAGACTTGATGGATCAATCTGTGACCATTCAAAGTTGGTGACACTAAAAACTCTCTCCTACATTTCATTGAAACGGTTTAAACGAGTCGATGTTATGGACATTGCTTTGTGAAGAATATGTTCAAGAAGTACTTGAAAGTTCTGAAAGTGCAATCACTTCTACTTCGGACCTTCACGATCGATTCTCGCTCTCCCATCTTTCACTCCCTTCGGAGTAAGTGATTTTCTAATGGAACAGATCGATAAAATTTCTTGGAAAATGATGATCAATACCACCGGGTGTGATGGCATCTATGATTCTGGAAGGAGATACTGATTTACCTTGAGGAGTTGGTTAAGTGTGATCAATAGTGGACCCCACAATCTCGCTCGTCACCAGTGTGTGAAATATAAGTTCCTGAAAAAGGTAAATCTTCATGTGAAGAGATCCTCCCGACCTTGAACTCAAAGATTACCATCCCATCTTGAGTATGCGTTTTTGTAGGGTGATAACAATTTACCCGTCATAATCGCTTTTAAAAACTTGAAAGATTGGGATTAAACGCCCTAATCAAGGTCTCTTAAGTCACACAACGTGCCATGCTTGGAAGATTTCTGATATTAACAAAAAGGGTGAATAGAATCCCAGTTTTGCACTCATAAGATTTTGATGAGGAAATGCCAATACCCGTAGTTCAAAATCAGAGAAAGTTAACCCCAAATCCATGAGGTTATTATGCAAGAAGTTATTTCAACTTCTTGATGCCGGGTTAATTTACCCTATCTAGACAGTCACTGGGTGAGCCCGGTTCTTGTGCTCCCTAAGAAGGGAGGCATAACCGTTGTGAAAAATGAAGACAATGAGTTAATACCCACTAGGTTGGTTACGGGATGGCGAGTTTGCATCGATTACCGAAAACTCAATGATGCAACTCGCAAAGACCATTTCCCTTTACCATTCATGGATCAGATGCTTGAGAGATTAGCCGGAATGGAAGATATTGCTTTTTGAGACGGATTTCTCGGTTACTTTTCAGATCCGATTGACCCACTTGATCAGAGAAGATACCTTCAAACTGCCCTTACGGAGACCATTTGCTATCGTGCATGCCTTTTGGGTTAGCAATGCCACCGGGCACGTTCCAAAGGTGTTTGGTGCATTTTCACGATATGATTGAGAAAAACCATGGATGTTTCATGGATGATTCTCGGTTTTGGGTGACTCTTTCTCTCTTTGTCTTTCCCATTTAGACAAATGCTCCAAAGGTTGTGACGCAACATTCTTTTGCTAAATTGGGATAAAAGTGCCATTTATGGTCAAGGAAGGCCATAGTCCTTGGCATAAGATTTTCTAAATCAGGGATTGATGTTGACAAAGGCAAAAGTTGATGTCATTGCAAAATTGCCTCATCCTACTACAGTGAAGGGTATTCGCAGTTTTCTCGGTCATGCCGGATTCTACCGACGATTTATTCAGGATTTTTCCAAAATCGCCCGGCCTATGACCCACCTCCTTGAAAAGGAAACTCCGTTTATCTTCTCGAAGGAGTGCATTGAAGCATTTGAAACCCTTAAGATGAAGTTAACCCAAGCTCCAATTCTAGTTGCTCCCGATTGGGACTTGCCCTTTGAAATCATGTGTGATGCAAGTGATTTTGCTGTTGGGGCAGTCCTAGGGCAACGTAAGACCAAGCACTTCCAACCGATACACTATGCAAGCAAGACTATGACCGAGGCTCAAGCACATTACACTACAACGGAAAAAGAATTACTTGCCGTGGTGTATGCTTTCGAGAAATTCCGGCCATATCTTGTCTTGTCCAAAAGTATAGTGTATACGGACCACTCGGCTCTCAAGTACTTGCTTGCTAAGCAGGAGATGCAAGCCAAGTATTGCTCCGGTGGAATTTTGATCTGCTCCCCTAAGAATTTGATGTCGTTTCCGTGATAAAAAAGGGAGCAGAAAATCCCGCCGCTTACCACCTGTTAGACTGGAAAAATCCCCATCAAAGTGAGCTCGAGAAAAAGGAAATTACGGAAACATTTCCTCTCGAGACACTTGGGATGGTTACCTTTCGTGGTGATGATAATGCCCCAATGGTTGCGATGTTGCAAAAAATACCTGCGGGGAATTTTCGTGATCAAAGGGATGTCGTTCCAACAGAAAGATAGTTTTTCAAAGACGTCAAACACTACTTTTGGGACGACCCCTTTCTATTCAAGATCTGTGAGACCATGTAATAGGCGGTTGTGTTTCGGGGCAAGAAGCCTTTTTTTGGACATTCTTAAAGCTTGCACAGGGACCACCGGGGGAACTTACGGTTTGCCAATTTACACAGCTAAAAAGGTCTTCGATTCAGGATTTTATTGGCCCACAATCTACAAGTATCGGCACGACTTTGTCCTACCCGATGTGACATTTGTCAAAGTCAAGGCCAAAATTTCGAACGTGTGTGAGAGTTGGCACAAAACTCTATCAAGTTGCGAATCTTTGACATGGGGGGCAATGGACTTTATTATTGGGGCCGTTCCCGTCTTCAAGATTGGGAACTAAGATTTTATGTGGCTGTCGATTACATATCAAAATGGGTTTGATGCAAAAGCGCTCCCCACCAAATGATGCGCGAGTGTTGTTTTGAATAGTTCTTAAATCTCTCTTTCCAGATTGGTACCCTCGTGCAATCATACGTGATCGCGGAACCCATTTTTGCAGTTTGACATTTTCAAAGGTCATTGCTTAAAATACGGAGTTACTCTCGTCTCTCCTACGAGTATCATCCTACCAACAAGTGGACAAGTTGAGGTATCCAATCGTGTTTTTGGTTTTGAAAGGATTCTGGAAAGGACCGTAGGTTGCTGAAAATCGTGCATCTTGGTCGATAAATTAATGAAGCACTTTGGCTTTTCCGCACAGCTTACAAAACACCCATCGGGTGCACTCCATATAAGTTAGTGTACGGGAAGGCATTATCATCTTCCGATCGAGCTCGAGCACAAAGCTTACTAGGCCCTGAAGCATACAAACTTTGATATTAAAACAGCTCGTGATCACAGAAATAATTCAACTCAATGAACTTAATGAACTTCGTGATCATGCCTTGAAAACTCTTTGATTATAAAGAGAAAACAAAGAGGAAATCCATGACCAAAATCAAAAATGGCGTTTTTCAACGTCGTGTGATCGAGTCTCTCTTTAACCTCTAGATTAAAGATTTTCTCAGGCAGGCTTAAGACCCTGCTGGAGTTGGGCGTTCACTGTAAACCCAAGTTTTTCCCATATGGCACTGTCGAGTTATCTCCAATAACTCCAGGGTCCTAATTTTCAAAGTCGATGTATGGTCATCGTTTGAAAAACACTTCTTTGGAGGGAATACCAACCGAGGTTGTCCGGGATCTCAGACGTTCCCCATGGACCAATAAATTTGGGGGACGGGTCAAGCATAGCGACCTTAAACAAGCGCTTCATGGGAGGCACCCCATGCTTATCAGTAGTAGTAATAAATAAGTGTTTTTGTGTGAGGAGGCTTACCTCTTCCATTACCCGTGTTTTGTCCATGTTTTGTGTGCTTTGTATTGTATGTCCAGGATTTCCCGTTTTTGTGAATGACTCTCGTGCGGCGCAGTATCCACAAGAGTTTCACATCCTCAGCTTCATTTTGGAATCCAGGTATCAAATCTACTCGACTAACGTTTTATCTTTTGGCACACTTCTATTAAACGGCCTTAGATTTGCGTAGGAACCCCTTTAAAACATCGAGGACGATGTTTAGTTCTAGTATGGGGGGGGGGGAATCTTCGATTTGATTTTTTTGCTGCTAGTCGTTTGTTATACGAAATCCCGTTTTTACACCAAATTTTTGCAAAAATACCAAAAATTGCAAATTTTAAAATTTTTCAAAAAATAAATAAGTGTTTTGTCACAGTTTTGGAGCTTTCCTAATGGGTGTTCGAATGAGATTAATTTTTGACTCGATCGGGCGTGTTGACTTTTCGAGCCTAGTAGTTCCTCAACTTACCGCTTGTAGGCTAAGCTTTCACGAATTCGATTGCTTCGAATTTTAATAAGGTGAAGAACAAGAAGTGATAGAGTTAAATATAAGGTTCTATGTGCTGAACAAAAAACTTATATGAGTAACTTGTGGCTTTTTCTCCCATTAGCTTCTAATCCACCTAATCATACGTGCTCAATTCAGTTCAACTAAGTCAATCAATGTTTTTAGAAAAAGCTTCAAATTTGTAACCTGATTCTTTAAAATGAGATTTTTCTGTTCTTAGTAATTCGAAAGTTAAAATGCCAAAGAAGCAGAGTGCAAAAATGCCATGAATATTGATATTATGCCAATGAGCATACATTTGATTTCTGGAACAAGGTAAAAGATGTGTCGTGATATCCCAGTCGCTAACCACGAGGTGGGGTTCAATAACTCAGACATCTTTACTTTAGGGATTTGCGTTTGTGTTGTGATATCTCACTCCATGTGCGGCCTGAGGTCAAACAGGGTCTGCAATCATATACAACAAAACGAAAACAGAGTTAGAGATATAATTTATATATTTATTTAAATTTGTTTATTTATTTATATGATATAAATAAATAAACGAATTTAGATAAATATACACAATTAAATAAATGAACACGATAATGAAATAAACATAAAAGGATAATGAAATAACTGACCCCAATTTTGGTCACGATCGCCGCCTTCCGCTCCGCCGGGACCTTCTGCCAAGATGGGTAGTACAAAGGCATCTCCCTGATAAGCTCCCCAAGGTAGTTAGACCAATGAGATGCATGGCCACCGAGAGGCATCATGGTCTTTTTGTCGTCCCACTCAAACCGGATCGAGACAGGGCCTTTGTCATCAGTGATCTTCTTTAACCCGAGGTTACGGGTCTCCTGGCGGGTATGCAGCCTGCCCGCTTTCCTTCCACCCAAATTGGGTTTTCGGGTGCCTTTGCCTACAAAATCAAGTGAGTGATAAATTCATAAAAATTCAAGGCAAGCAAGTTCAATATATGTATCAAATTTATGCTTGTATTACAATAATCCAGAAATTCTTACCTCGGTTAAACCCCCGCAATCGATAGGTACATGGTGTGGAGGGGGACGATCCTCACCTCCACCGTCACCGCCGTGGGACCGTGTAACATCTGCTGACATCTGTACAAGTACAATTAGCATAACATATAGAAATTCATGAACAAAATAATATAAGCATGCACACATCTAAATACATACATATCCAAATAAATATACACATTTAAACAATCCACAACAATTTCATTCATTCATTCAAATATATAAGTGTCTTTTTCAAGTTACAACTCAAGATCAATCTTCTTCTTCACTAGAATAAACTTTGTCAACACCATCATCATCAACATTTATGAGGTCTTCATCATCAGAATCTGCTAAATCATGAGGAAGGGCGTCTTCATCGTCAATAATATCATCGTCTTCATCAACAACATCAATGATATCTGGCGGTGCGTCAACCTCCGTTGATTGACCATCTATATGCAAGGTCGCATTATCCAAGTCGTTCAAACTAGTAGAAAGTGGGAGATCAGATGAGTTGTCTAAATGTATAATATCAAGATCGTCCTATACTACGGAGGCAGATTGTATGTTGTCAATATCACCGGCCACATACTGTAAGCCTGACTAAGGTTTCCGAACAGATTGAAACCATCATCAGCCAACCTTAGTTAAACATTTCTTGGTTCTTTTGCAAAATCCGGATACTTGATGTCAAAGTCCTTCCATGCTCTACCATCAACCAACCTTTATAAACTTTTTTTCCCGTCATTTTCAATTTCAACCAACTCACGGGCTAACTTCCTCTCCTTTACCCTGCAACCCAAACCACCCTATGGACAAACCCTTCCCTCCCCCTCCACTAAGCTTTCCCAGCTGTAAGATTGCGAAGTTGGCAATCCCACAACTCCTCAAGCCTTTTTCAACAGTTTAGATGATCCAAAAAGAAGCACAAGTGATAATTAAGGGCTGTGATTTGTCTTGGATTACACTCACACAACAAACACACTCCATATTGTGTCTACAAGAAAGCACAGAGGCTAGAAGATAAAGAAAGAAAACAAGAAGTCAAGACCTAGTCGTTTTTTTTATATAAGCTTTGTAAAGCCATTTTGGCTGGGAGTAGTTTTTATGTAGTTTAAGTGTAGTTTTAAATAGTTTTAAGTGTTTTTCAGTTCAAAGCTTTTAATTGTACTTGTACTTCATTTTAATGAAATTGAGTTAAGTTTTCTTTACTTGTTTTCTAAGTTACATTTGCCTTCTTAAAAATCTTTTAAGCTTTCAATATAAGCTGTTTTTATAACCTGCTCAACATTTTTATATAAAGCTTAGAGACAAAGTCACTGTTGGATTGAAAAGCATGGATGAATAAGCAAATGTGGATGGCTTATTGGGTTATGACTTAGTTTAAGCTTATTTTTAAGCTTGGGGTAGGATTTAGAGCTTAATTAGGTTTCAAAAGTCCTTTTTGAGAAAAGGATCAAAGGTACATTTTCTTTTAACTTTGGCTTATTACTGTAGCAATAAGCTTATTCAGCTTATTTTTAGCTTATTTCTGTTTTTGTGTGCTTATTCATGTTTATCAATGTCTAATATGCCTTTTCATGCTTTTCATTTCATTGTATGCACTTTACTTTGAAAACTGTCTAAAAAAGCCTATTTCTGTCATAGCTTATTTCCCATTTTTTTATGCTTATTAGTTCTGTTTTTACCTTCTTATTGTTTAATATAGTTTAAGTAGTAGTAATCCTTCAAAAATCTCAGGTTAACTTAGTTTTTTTTAGATTTTAAATCCACTTTTCAAAATTAAAAGGGTGTTTGGGTCAACATGAAAAACGGGTCAAAATGGCTTTGTGTATGGGTTGGAGTCTCAAAATAGATTTAGCTTAGGTTTTTAAGCTCATATTAAGCTGTTTTTATAAGTTTTTAAGTTTCAAGATTGTTTTTCAAAGTTTTTAAAAATCATCTTTGAATCTGTGGATTTTTAAGAACACCACAAGTGCTTATTTAGATAAGCACTTGGATTGTGAGTTAAGGTTCAAAAAAGTGTGTGTTTTGTGTGTTTATTTCAAGCTGTCAACACCCCTTGGTCTTTTGACTTTTGAGTCAAAAACCACCAAGTGTTTTAAGTAGCAGTTTTAAAAACTAAAGTCCCTTTTTCACTGTCAAAATTCAGCAGTTTTAAATGAGTTTTAAAAGTCAAAAATTGGTGCACAAGTCTACTTCATAGTATACTTAAGCTGTTCAAGCTTATTTTTTAGTTTTGAGCTTATTTGACAGCTTTTAGAAAGCTGTCAAATAAGCCACTTGTGTTAAGCTTTAATCTCCCCTGGTGCAAAGGGGAGATTTTAAGCTTCTTTTTCTTAAGCTTTAAGTGTACTAAAGCCCAAGTTCTTGGCTTATTTTGAGAGCCTATAAGCTCTTAGATAAGCCCCTTTAGTTTCAGCCCTTAGCAAGCTTATTTGATGGCTTATTTTTAAGCTCAAACTAGCTCTTTCACTGTTTTTAGCTTAGTGTTAGTGTAGGACTGCTTATTTTTTCTTTAGGCTTATACAGCTTATTTTATAAGCTCATTGTTGCTCCTAATAGCTTTTTAGGTTAGTGTGATAAGCTGTGATTGGCTTATTCTCCTTTTTCCTAGCTTATTTGTCCAAAAGGTTAAGCTTTTAGCCCTTTAAGCTTGTTTCAGCTTCTGTCATTAAGCCCTTTTTTCAGCTTATTTAGTCTTAGCTTTTAAGCTCCTTAGTGCTTATTAGGCTAGCTTAGGAGTCCCTTTAGCTTATTTTGTCCATGTCCTAGCTTATTTGTCCACCATAGTTCAAATGACTTAGTATAAAACTAGCTTTAAGCTAGTTTAAGCATTCTGTCATTTTTAAGCTTATTTTTAAGCTTATTTAAAGCTTTTCATAAAAAGTCGTAGTTGACAAAGTTGTTAAGCCCCACGAGCTTAACAACTTTGCTTCACAAAGTTTTTCAAAAAAAAAAAGGGAAAGACAAGGGAACCGGGTGAGCAAGACTCGAACCCGGTACCCCTCGATACGATCCCCCTTTTATAACACACATACCGCTGCGCCCTTGGGTCTTTTTCGTTAAAGACTCAAGGGCTTTGGTATTTAAGGTGGTTTTTGGGCTTATAAGCTATAAGCTGTATTAGCTTATTTACGGGCTTATTTATAAGCCAATTTTTAGCTTTTTATTTTTCGTAGGTTTGTTAAAAAGTCTAGTATTTTTAGTAAAAATTTCAGAATTTTTCGAAATAGTTTAGTATTTTTTACAATTTAATTTAGTTAAAAGTTTTAAAAATTCATAAAAAATACAAAAATTATCAAAAAAATTTTTTTCTTTTTTAGAAAATTTTATTTTGTCATATAGTTTGTAGGAAAAATATAAAACTTTTCGTAGGGTCATTTTTACAACTTTTTTATTTTTAAAGAGCAGTCCGGGTGCGGTTTTTTGAGGTGTAGTTTGGACGGATCCATTTTTGGCGGATCAATTTTTATATTTTATATTTTATTATATTATATATATTTTAAGGTGTAGTTTGGACGGATCAATTTTTGGCGCCGCTGCCGGGGAGGCTGTGAAACCGTTTATCGTTACGTTTGGCATTTGTGTTTGAAGCTGTGAATATTTTCTTTTATAAAAAAAAATATACAAAAATATTTTTCATTTTCTTTTATTAGTATAATTATCAGATAAAAACCAAAGAAAAACTTCCCCACTCTCAATCATTAAAGATTTTAGGTTTTTGCCCCTTCATCTTTCCTTTCCCCCCATTGTTCGGGATTCGTGCTCTCGTTTTCTAGCTTATTTTCATAATTTTTAGGATTTCCTTAAACGTTTTTGTTTATTATTGTTTAATTTAACTTCCTGCACTCTCAAATCATTTCTCTCCTTCCAACTCAAATCTTCTGACTGTATCGATTTTCCAGTACAGCCTCGTTGGGGATAAACGACCCGGGAACATTCTATACTACTTCTCGGTATCATTGATTGTGTTTCAGATTACACTTACTATATATATTTTTTCTTTATTAGATTTTAAATCAAACTTTAAGAGGTGTGGTTTTGGATACGGAACACCGCTCATGTATTTAAGGGCCACCCCATTATCAGACCTCCTCTTTTTTGTCCTATCTAGAGGGAGGTGGTTTACTGACATTTTTCTGTCCTTTTCTGGCCGTTTTAGGTTCAAAAATTTAAAATTCAAAATGTTTATTTTGAATAAAATATTTCTTTTAAATGTAGAAAATGTTTTGTAAGTTTATAAACATGTTTACAACATTTTATAAAAGTTTGAGGTTGAATAAAAATTTCCTTTGATCATAAAACCCATTAAAAACATTTATTTATTCATACCTTTTAAGTGATTATTGTTGAAATGAGAATTTACTAACTAAACTACTTTTTACGTTTTAAATTTTACGTTGAACGTTTTTATATTTTATGATTATCAAAACGTGAAGATGTGAAAAAATATTATTAATGTTTTAAGGCATTATATTTTATCAACATGTTTATATAAATTCTATACCAACAATACATATTCACATCAATGTTCACATGAATCCTTGACACAAACACAATCAAAACTATATAAGCAACACAACAATAATTGCACATATAAATATAGAGCGATAACTGCAAGTATAAATGTAAAGAGATAAGTAAAAGGAAATGCAAACCGGAAACGATGATTTATAGTGGTTTGGTCACAAAGTACCTCTTCGCCTTACTTCACTCCCCGAGCACCAAACTCGAGAGTTATCTTGCACTAGTCAACAATCCTCCCTTTTAAATGATGGAGAAAACCGATACACAACGTTGCCCATATATCAATTTCCCGACACTAAGCTAGATGTCGGTTCTAATCCTAGCTAGAACCAATCTATCACAACTAACCACACTACTTCACAAAAATTCACAACTTCTCTTCACCACACAACTTCACTGCACTTCACGACTTCACTTCACTTCACGACTTCACTTCACTTCACAACTTCACTTAGACACTACTATGATCACACCAATCTAACACTACTTACTAAGATCACCCCGATCTAACTATACTTTCTATGATCACCACGATCTAACAACTATACACACCATGATCACCATGATCAAACTATTACACAAGTTTAAAATACATAGACTCGATCTATACATTGTAAATGTAAGACATGTCACGAATGCACTAACTAAACTACATAACTTCGTATCTTGATGATAACGTAGGTTATTCTCTTGCACTTGAATGGATGGATGATTGGATCACATTTTAAACTAACTTATAATAAGTTAAGTGATCAAAGGAATGGGTTTGAAAGGAGGTTTTAGATCTGAGAAAACTGTGTGCAAAGAGGTGGTAAAATCTATAGAAACAATCCACTATTTATAGAAAAAAATATTATTTTTTTATTTGGGCGGTCCCCTTAATTATGGTCGGTCCCCTTAATTAATTAAGGGGGCTGCCCATTTTTCAGACGCTCTCTTTTTTGTCCTTTTGTGGGGAAGGTTTTTCTGGAACTTTCTAGCCGTTTTTGGGTAGAAAATTTGAGTTTAAAATATTTATTTTGAATAAAATATTTCTTATAAATACAAACATATTTTGTATATGTTTTAAAAATGTTTGTCCCATTTTATAAAAAAATATAAGGTTTGAAAAAATAAAAAATTTCTTTGATCATTCAACAAATTAAAGTTTGTTTGTTCATACCTTTAGTGATTTACGTCGGGTGCGAACTTAAATTTGTTGTTGAAGAAAAC